>JAPYZP010002996.1:0-12283 GCA_030522985.1 Torymus sinensis
AATCCTCAACGGTGCAGGAGGGCACAAGGGGCAGAGCAAGGGGCAGCCAATGGGCGGACGCATTTGGGCGGCAAGGGGCAGCACGAAAATTTAAGGGGCGGCACATCCGAATAAAAATAACGTGTAAAAACACGTAATTTTACGTTATTTTAAGGGGCAGCAAATGGGCGGCAAAAGGGGCAGCAAAGGGGCAGCTGATTCACAAAAAGCTCCACCAGCCATATATATATAGGAAGATATATATATATATATATATATATATATATATCGATTTCCGGTTTCGGTGGGTTCTTTAGGACCTACAAAATAGATAGAAATTTTACTGAAGAGTTTTGACGGTGTGTCACTTATAAGCATTGGGAGCCTTGTTTTTACTCGTACCAGCTTTTGTGACTTGCAATCCGGGCACCCGCGTACGTATTGGCGAACGTCTGACTGCATGTTACGCCAGTATATTCGTATGCTAACTTGTCATAGGTTTTTGTCATATCTTTGTGTCCTCCTATAGCGGATTCGTGGTATTCTTTTATGAGTCAATATCTATCCTCGACTTTTGGCAGATTGTTTCTGCCAGTGCCAAAAGTTCCTTTATTATCCCTATAGATTTTATATTGAATTTCGCGAGCAGATTTTTCAATGTCTTTATTGCTTGTTTAATGTCTAGTCTTAATGGTTTGTTACCTACGTGATCCTTTAGAAATATGCCGAACAATTTTATATTGTTCTTCTCTGTTATCCAAATATCTTTGAGCAATTTTGGTCTACTCCGCAATTCTTCTTCGAGGATATAACGTCTTTCGATCACAGCTTCGAGGATTTCCGTGCCTAAAAATAGGTCCGTTGATAGGACATAGGCCAAGTTTTCTCGGTAACCGAATGGGTGCTCGTCAGCTGTTTGTATTTTGCCTAACGTATCAGGCGATGCTTCGCTGTTTCTGCGCCGCTCAACGCGTTGATTCGGCGTGAAGGATCTATATATTAAATGTAGGTGAATATATTCATCAGCCTCGTCTTGTTTGTAATGAAGGTAATTGACCGTATTCCCTACATGATAATGGACACATACGTGTTTGTGGTACGTTCGAGAGAAAATGAAAATACAGTCCGCGTCTCCATATTGTTCATGCGAAGACAAGATTTCGCATGCTTTCTGCGGGCTTCCGACTCTGCCAATGCTGGGCTATTCAGTAGTTTGCGTCGTAATTCGACGGCTGTAATAGGCAATTTTTCAATTTTTAAGAGAGAGTAGAAAAGGCAATTTCCCGGATGGGAGTTTGGATGTCGCAGTCTTGCGTTGGGGCAGTATCTGGTTCACAGACCGAGTGTTCGGTATAGACAAAAAATTGTCTCCTCAGTACATTCTCTATCTCGCTCGTACTCATGTTGTTACTACCAATGTTGACCGGTGATTCGGGAAACCGGATGTCCATCTGTATTTCGGTTGTGTTTATATCTCCCGCTTCAGCGTTATCTTGCTGAAATAAGTCTTCTCTGTTCGATGGAGGTGAGGGATTTTGGATTTGCATTTCGCTACTGTCTTGCGTTAGTATTCTTTGTCCATTCGGCTCAACTACAGGGTCCCGAAGTCTTGGTATATTTGTCTCTCCAGGATCGGTTCTCATGCTTTCATCGTCATCCGACCGCGGTGTTATGTAATAAAATTTATCGCGCCTCCCACAATCAATTAGTAACTGTACGCTTTGTTCTTTTGGGTGACGGAATGGGGAGATTTCATGGATATATGATAAGTCGACTTGGTCCCCAGGCAGGTGTCTGCTTTTCTCTGGTGTCGAGCACCGTAATGAGTCCCCATGTTCTTGCGCGTTATCCGGATGTCCTTGTATCGCGGTGTCACTTGCTTGTGTTTCCCAGATATCTATCCTATATTCGGATTTTCCTTCCCGTTTACGCTCTTCCATTTCTACCGTAAATTTTACTTTAGTTTTTTCGTTACTGTTGTGCAGTATTTGTCGTATCGGGTTCAGCGACTCTGACTTAGTTGTTGCGTTTATTGCGTTCCGTGTGATGGTCGTCGACTTTGTCTGATCAGCAGATGGTATTTCCGGTGGCGCGTGTTCTTTGTTTTGGCTAGGGGTTTCATATTCCTTCCGTGCCGGATGCTCTTATATTTCCGTGGGTTCGACAGTGCTGCCCGGGTTATCTGGTTGTTTGCTTAACGTTTCCTCTAGCTGTGGCGAATCGCTCGTTTCCTGAAATTCTGCTGACTACGCATTTGCTTCTGCTGCGAGTGATTCGCGTAAGCCCCTATAGCACTGATTGTTGGAGCAATATTTCCTCAAAATTGCTCTGTCATATTCCCGGGGTGACGCCGTTGATTGCGATAATATGGTCGCTATTAACAAGGATCTCTTCATTGAGGCATTTTCTTTTAATTAAAGTCACGTCTGCTCCAGTATCGATGTAAAATTGGCCACTGCCTCTTTTTAAGTGTGGGCTCATTAGGTTTACCATAGGCGGCCTCCGACCCGCCTGAGTGAACCTTATCACCGCCTCGGTTTTCTGATCTGTCGCGGGAATGATTACTTGCTCGGCCCCGTGAGATTTTGACGCCGAGCATCCTGTGAGTTTAAATGGTCCGGTAAGTTATATTTATTCTCTGAACGGCTATTGTTGTTGTTATTATTCTTCATCGGGATATCATTGGGTCTCTCCCTACTTCCCCACTCATCACGGTTTCTGCTATTATCTCTGCGATAGGATCAATTTCTAACGTTATTATTTATGTTCCAACTGCCTCGGCAATAATTCTCGTTCCCTCTATGGTTTACTGTACGAGGGCAATTATCACGGCGATTGTCGGGGCGCCATTCCCTGGTTCTTCCACCTCCATTATAATTCCGCCTTTCGTAATTATCGCGATTTCCGGTGTACCCGCGGTTGAGCGAACGCCGTTCATCGTAGTCGCGCCTTCCCCACCTGTTTTGCCTGCGGGGGTCGTTTCCCACAGTCGGTCTCATCGGAGGCGTCATATAGGGAGCTGGTGCCATTGACGATGCTGGGTAACTTGTGTAGACAACCTGTGGTGGATTGGTGACTTGTGCAGTCTCCGGACTCTTTTTAATTGTCTCCAAGGTTATCTGTCAGTTCCTTAGGGCCTGTCTTAGAGTAGCGCAGTCTCCATACAGGTGACCTTTCTTGCCGCAGAAGTCACATACTCTAATGTTCGTGTTCTTTCTCCAGCAGTCCTCTTCTTTATGGTTACCTCGTCCACAATGATTACATACTCCTCGTGCCGCGGCTCTTCGGATAGTTATGACCTCCGACTTTCTTTACGACGGGCACTCGTTCTTTGCTCCATATCGCAGGTCTTTTCGACTAGTACTCCTTACTTGATGCTGTAGATAGTCCTTATAGTCCGATAAGGTATTGCTCGAGTGTTTCGTGCTCTGCTTTTTCCTTAAGATATATTTTTGCATTCTCTGGAATGCGATGCTCGGCATCGTAAGCTCGTAGGAGTCGTTTCAGCAAGGCCTGTGTTCTGTGGTCATAGTCTCCTGCGCCTTCCTCAGTTTTCTGGCGGATGGTCTAGATTTCAAAGAGTATGTCATCCGTGCTTTCTCTACTCCTGTATCGGGTGGAAAGGTCGTTTAGCAGCTCTTCTAGCTAATTATATTCCAGTGCGAGGCTCCTAAATTCGGTCTCTGCTCTCCCTTTGAGTAATTTATCTACGTTGTTTCTGATCCACTATTCTGACTCGGGTCTATAGAGTTGATGAAGGTCTCGTATTGCTTGGCAGAAACCTTGTACTGCAGCGGAATGTCCCTCGAAGTTGGGAAGTGATTTAAGGGCATGATGTAGAGGTGGTTGATTACCCGGGAGCAGGAGCGGTTGCTCGTGCGCATTTCGTTGTATTCGTTCCTGCAAATACTCGGGTTGCATTCTGGGAACAGTGTTAAGCGGTTAAGCGTAGTGCAAATCTCTCATTTGATACGAATTGCTCTAGGCCTCTGCGTTTCTGTAGTCCAGGTAGGGACTCGGTGGTTCTGTTCTGTCTTTGGCTGCTCGGGAGTGGGCCCTAGGTAGTATTTGTATTGCATATTATCGGCAGTCCGAAGATCATTTGCCTTCTCTAACGGGGTCCTTTGTGTTACGTAATCATTAAACCGGACCTGTTCGGTATCGTACCTCTCATGCTTCCAGGGCGCCGGAGGCATTGTTTTTCGGATGTCGTTGCCGCTTTTGCCGTCCTCGTTTGAAGTATCGCGTATCCTTGACGTGCTATAGTTGTCACTGAGCCTCGTTTCGGGTATTTCTTGTTTCGGTGGGTCGCGTGTCTTTACTGATCGTTCAAAGTCTTCTTGGTTGGCTTGATTCCTTACGTCGCTGTAGGGAAAACCATTCGCTAATCGCCCCGTAGTTTTTTCTTGGAATTTTTGGTCCTGGATCGCGTCTCCGGCGATGCTGCTTTCACGGCTATTTTCATTAGGGAGGCACGCTTGCAGGAGCTCTTCCAGTCGATCCTACTTGACGTAGCAATCTCTAATTCGTCGGCGGCATAGAATGCGTTTCCCCTAGCAAGGACTCCGTCTATGGCGATCATTGCGCGTCGCACCACACCTTAGTAGGGACAATACTCGGCCATTTCTAGGAAACTTAAGGCTTTTTGATAATCGGCCATTGCCTCCATCACGGGGTTTACATCCTCGAATCGCTGTTTTATAAATGTTTTCAATACATCTTGATTTATTGCCAGGAAGGAATCGACACCGCTTGCTTCATCTTGAAGCTGAGCGCCAAGGCCCGGTACGCTTAGATTATTCGTAGAGCTCGCTTTCTTCCTCCCGAAATTAAACAATTTTCGACTCATGGCTATTGATTGGCTTCTCAGCTTTAATTTCTATATATCTTTCCGCGAATTGTATTAAATCGTCAAATTTTTCGCTTAATGCCGAAAACGAAACCATTTCTATGGATTCTCTGGGACGGTTAACTACACGAATAGGTTCAGTGTTAGAATGGCAATACTTTCTCATAATTATCTAGCAATCGATCGAGGTTGTCTAGTCGTTTTTTCAGAAGCGCGCGTTGTATGAGTAGTTGGCGAAAGGTCTGTCTTTTTCCCGCTCTTTTGCTCGCGATAGGGTTTCTCTTGTACCTTCTCGTATTCATGCGATTTGATGCAGGTGGTATTGCTCCTTCGGCGAGACTAAGCGAAACTAGTAAATCGGAGTTACCTACGGTTTCAGCGATTTAGCGAATCGCCGTATCCGAGACGTGAGGTTTAGGATAAGACTGGAAGAGAAGAATGATCGCTAGTTAAGCAGATCTCGGAGAGCGCCGCTAGTTAAGCAGGCACGAGCCCAGGAGTACGGGCGACCGCTAGTTCAGCACATCTCGGGAAACGCCGTTAATTAAGCAGGCATCAGGATGGGAATGATGGAGTTTTTGGAGAATAATTTGAAATATACCGCCCTTAATGTTTGCTATGTATCGCCTTTTGTTAATTATTAACTACAGGTAATTGACTACAGGTAACTTGCCAGCTACGCGATTTTCCCACAGAGGTTGAGAATTATTATATAGGATAATATTAAATTTACTTACCCTTGTAACCTGCAGACCAAAAGTGCAATGATCCGCCAGTGCATCCTTCTTCCTGTCGTGATTAACTTACGCAACTCAAAAACGATAATTTACCGAAAGTTTCGCAATGAGAACCCTACACCTAGCACTAGAAAATGTAACGTGTGGACGGGTTCTTTTTGGTTCTCAGTTGGCTCAAGGTTACACACCAAGGGACGAATAATTACACGAACTACGGTTGATTATCGGTATAATGGTTATTTATTAAATTAACCGGTATTCGTGTGAGAGAGGTAGGTGGTCTGTATGGGGAAATGGTTTCGCGACGCGGAAGTCTCCTTACGTGGTCTGATGGACTCGTGATGGCTGGTCAGTTCCTGGTCGTCTATGGAGGTCGTCTATCGACGTGGTCGTTCTTTCTCGTTCTGTACTTCTCTACTGATCGCGCGGGGCTGCGTCCCCCGATATTTATATTCGACTGGCAGGTTCTCCCACCTTCTTCATTATTAACTAGGAGGGGAATAAAGCGCACGTGGTTTCCGTGATTTTCCGCGAGCTGACTTGCTTTTGAGCGCGTTGCGACAAGCTGTGCAGGGGCCTTATTCAGTAAGGCTTATCGTGCGCTATTTTTCTATATATATATATATATACAAAACCATGTGAAATTGAGCGTTAAATTCAATATATCGCGCGTTAAAAGTTACAGAATAGGCCCCCAGCGTCTGCTGGATTGCACTATGCATGACCGAACTTGCTCGTGGAGAGTCCTCACTCGTAACAGCTAGATGGCGTCATATCTTTTCATTTTCATAATTTATAGGTTACGTTGCCCGCGCAAGTTTTTTAATGTTTTCTCGACCATTAATCGGTGGTTTAAGTTCATATTTTGGCAAATAAGTAAACATTCATATCCAAAAGCCCAATAGATAAGAATTTTTTAATTTATATGATAAAAACGCGATTAGTCGATGCAGCGCCACCCTCCATTTATAATACATTGACTTCGACGTCCCCTTAAGCGGACTAGACACCTTTTTTCTAAAATAAGAAGTCATATTTTAATAAATAAATGTAAACTAATTATTTCATACTCTTTACATATAACAGAGGGTTACCTTACCTTACAACTTTCTCCGATGGGCCTTTTATATGGTCCAGAATCATAGTAATCGATGAAACAAGTTTTTTCACTATCCGTAAGCTTTGAAATTTTGTGTGGACGGATTGACTCCAGATTTGAACTAAATTACTCCTGAATAGTATACTTTGTCATATGAGAGGAACAAGGTATCAACTCGGGCGAGCGTATCAAAAGGTACCAACTCGAGCGAACGCGGAAAAAGGTACCAACTCGGACAAGATCGTTAGACGGTACCAACTCTCGCGGTCAGCTTTTGGATTTTTTAGAAAACTATTGAAGAGCCCAAAAAATATTCCACAAAAATGTGAATCAAGTAGAAGAAAAAAGGTTTAATTTGAGATGAGAATCGTTCGAATCGAATGCAAATCTGTCGATTCTGTGCAAAGTTACGTGCATTTGCAAAGTGCGAAAAATGACCAAAAATGAACTATTTTTTCCCAAATCCACGTAATTCGTAACATTCTTGTTATTTTTCGCACTTTTCACGATTACAAGTAACGGTTTCTTCAAACGATCAGTATTATTTGAAATTTTGTCGAGGACGGAATGTTGTTTCCAGAACTCTAATTAGTGAAAATGGATAGAAAGCAAAGCAAATCTTCTTCAAGACGGCCAAGGTATTCTGGTAAAAAGAGGAAATACCATGGGAATCAACATTCGGATGTAGTTAGTACGAATTTTGCTAGTTCATCAGCAAATAAATTGAGAGGGAGTCAGGATGACAGTTTCTGTGAGTAAAAGTGTTTCTGCAACCTACTGTTTTATTCAGTTTGCTCTTGTTTTTTTATCACTGGGCTAAAAATTATTGCAAAGAAACCAAAGTTTTTTTTATTTCAGTAAAGCATCGTATGAAAAAACTGTCTTGTACCTTAAACCAAGACATGGATAAGATTAACTTCATACCACTTACAATACTTACAATACCATGCTATTATTCCAATGGATGAAAGTATATTGAAGCTCAAAAAAAATACATCTTCACGTTCTAAATATCAAATCTTTCCAGAAAATCTGTTAGAAAAAACATAGAAAAATTATCAGCACTAAGAAAAAAGCGTTAGTTTAGTTACTATGTTGCTGTTAGTTATAAAACTCTAATTTTTAATAAAATAACCAATAAAATAATAAAATATTATTCATACATTGCAAAGAATTCGAAAGGCAAAATGAAACGGGTAAAGATTATCATAGGTAATTAGGCAGCGAGGCAGGAGAGGCGTTGCGTCTACTCTTTCGCGTTCTGTTCCTCGAAGAAAACATCTTGAGGAATTTTTGGAAAACATCATTACCTATGTAAAATATTTTCAGCTTTTGATCTAAATGGTAAAAAAAAATATTAAAAATATACTTTTTGTGATACAAGATGTTTTGTAGATTTTGAAGGTGAAAATGGAAAATTTCGGAAAAACTGACTACATTATTGGAAAGCTGAGGAAAAAATACGTCGATAACTCTTATCAAAAAATTTTTTTCAGTACATTTTAGTATCATAAACATGAGTTGAAAATAGCACGCGCTGGGGCAGTTGACGTGACACGCCTCATACGTATATTGTAAGGAGATGGTTTGCACGCCGAGGCGATCTCCACTTTGTCACCTCGGCCAAGTTCCATTCGTGAAAATTTGTAGTCGTTAAGATGCCAGATTAGACGCTGGTAATGCGATTGTAACGTTCACGCTCTGATTTCTCGCCAGGGGTTTCGTTTCCCAATGCGCTTCTTGCGTAGCGGCCGAGGTAGTGGAAGAAGCGATAAATTCAAAAGGAGCATCAAAAGGGGAAAGTTGACAAACCTAACCCACCAAGATGATAAAGCTAATCCCGATGTTTAGCACGTGATTGAACATATAGCAGTCATATTATTTATCATGCATTGAATTATGATTTATCACGTGATTAATAAAACCAATATTTTCTTATGGAGATTCCTATTGCATTTTCTGTAGAGGTTTCTATATGATTTCTTATTGGGCATCTACACAAACAACCATGCAAAATTCCTATAAGATTTCTAATGGAGATTCCTATACAAATTCTTGTATGATATACTAGGAAAACTGTTCGTCGGTTGGGAGAAAGAACATCCTATCTCAGCTCGGCGCGTAAGAACGTCCTATCTCAGCTCGGCGCGTAAGAATGTCCTATCTCAGCTCGGCGCGTGAAAACGTCCTATCTCGGCTGGGCGCGTAAGAACGTTCTATCTCGGTTCGGCGCATAAGAACGTCCTCTCTAGGCTCAACGCGTCCCATCTCGGGTGCTCTATGTGTAGACGTTGAGTCGAGATAGGACGTTCTTACACGCCGAGCCGAGATAGAACGTTCTTACGCGCCGAGCCAAGATAGGATGTTCTTGCTCTCACCCGTCGTGTTGTAGAATGTTTTATAAGATATTCTGTAGCAAATCTATCGGAATTCTTTTCAGAAACCTACAGAAAATCATAAAGGATTTTTTCCCAAGTGTTTGATTTTCGGAGAACTAAGCTCTTTATCTGGTACACTGTTATATAAAAAAAAATAAAATAATAAAAATAATTGAAAAATTAAATAATGTAACTATAGCAATTAATTGTTAGTATTTTATAAGCTTCTTATATAAATATAATAGAATAATGTATAATGTGAATTTTTCTTGTGAAATTCTTAAATTGAATGTCGTTCTTTATTCGATAACACATTTCACTGATGTAACAAAATTTACAATTATTTAGTAATATACAGTAAGATTTCGATGATCAATTACTTCTTGCTTTTTAATTTCTCTGAAAGATCATCAAATGTTGGATCTTGGATGTTTAGCATTAAACTGTTACCGCTTAAGTACACACGGTTCTGAGAGTTAGAAATCTGAAAAAAAAATACAATTAATAATATAATAGACATAGGTATGAATATATAATATTTTTTTTAATTTTGGTATCTTTTATACATATACACACTATCTTTGTTATACACAGCTCTACAGAAAAACGTTCATTATCTTAGGATTTTGAGACGCCTAAAGTATATAAGTTTTGAGATATTTCCATAAACTATGTTTCAAATCTCTAATCAGTTTCAAGTCAAAAATATTGTAGTAATACATAAATAAGAGGGTCTGCCTGAAATCAGATAGGAGGGGAGCGTGGCGCCTTTATCGAAGAAAATGCGCTTGTTTCTTTCGAATGGTGCTAGTGTGATGTGATGTTTGCACTTGTGTTTCAAGTGAAAAAAAATATTTTTGAGAATATGTGTTTGGAATGATGTTTAGTAAATTTGGAATCGAAGTACGCTATTTTTAGAAAATGCCCGTATGGAAGTGTGTGTGTGTGTGTGCTTGCGAGCGTTCGTGTGTGTGTGTGGGTGTGTGTGTCCGTTTACGCTGATATTGCATGGCCTACTCGATCGATTTTAATCAGAGGGATAATTTTTTAGATTTTGCTTCCACAATTGCGGTCAATATTCTATTTTTGTAAAATTCAATTTTTTTATAGCGATTTATGAATTTTGAAAATTTTTACTTTTGATTTTTTGATATTTTTTAACACGAATATTATTTATATATGATGAGTTATCTGTAGGCAGGATAAAATTACAAATTCTACAATTATAAAACAAAAGTTGATAGCTATATTTCGTCATAAGTTATTGATGAAAGCGTAATTTTTTGTAAATAGGTTATATTTCTAAATTCAAAAAAGATATTGATATGAATAGTTTTTTGTTTTTACAGAAAGTTGATAGCTATATTTCGTCATAAGTTATTAATGAAAGCGTAATTTTTTGTAAATAGGTTATATTTCTAAATTCAAAAAAGATATTGATATGAATATTTTTTTGTTTTTACAGAATATTGAGAACTATAACTTGTTAAATTTTTGTTTTTTATTCATTATTTTTCGAGAAAAAAAAAATGATAAAAAAAGTGATTTTGTATGTCGTTGCATAACTAAAGTAAAATTGCTATGCTCGCTTTGAAATTCTTTGTAGGATTAGATTTTGTATAGCAATCGATTGAGTTCTTTGGGGAAAAGGATTGATCCATAAATTTCAGATATATATGAGGTTAAAGTTTTTTTCAGTTTTTTTAAAAATCGTAATTTCTCGACAACGGCTGGATTTATCTGAATAGCATGGGTAGCATTTGAAAGAAAATTAAAATAACTATATTTTCTAAAAAAAAATAAAAGAAAATAGTATCACGGTTCTTTTCTTATTAATAAAAACATAACAATTGAAAAATGAAAAAAATGAGTTTTGTATATTGTTGAGCCGCCATCTCGCGAGTCAGAAACGCTATCATCCTACACTGAGAGAATATTGGCGCAACCGCTGCCCTCGCTAGTACAGCAGTTGTCTCAAACGCACGCAATAACTTGCCCCTTGATTTAGTGTAGCTGCTGCCCTAAAATAGTACAGCAGTTGCCTCACTTCGGCGCCATTGGCGTACTAAAATCGCGGTACAACTGCTCTGCAAGTGGCTGCCTCGCATTTTAGGACACTGGTTGCCCCAAAATCGGGTGAGCTGCCGCTCTAAACGAACGGTCAGCAGCTACGCTTAGAGAATACAGCAGGTGTCCCAAAATTCTCTCAGTGTAGCCACGCCCGCCACCGCTTGACTTTCTGCTAATCGACGTCATATTGTAATAGGACGCCTTGCTTATTTCATTCTTCTATATTTGTACGTGTATCCACACGTAACAATATACAATGATTACGGGAGTTAAGTTGCCTTAGTCAGTTTAAAATTCATTGTAGAGTTAGATTATGAATAGCTCTGTGGAAATAATATAAGTGTCAGCTAATAAGAAATTTTGTAAAATAATAAAAATATATTTATTTTATTTATTTATTGAATACCCGTAATGGTTACACCATAAATTCCTACATTAAGTAGGAAACAGAGTAACTCCTACAGAGGGAAACAATAGTGTTTCCCTGTGCGTAGGTCTGGCATAACTTGAAAATAAACTTAAAACTAACATTACAGCGAATAACGGAGTTTAAAATAATCTGAAGTAGTAACAGTGAATAATATATACTTTGTATGTCGTTCGAACATATTTTATTGTATATTTAAACCACGAATATAGAAACAGTAAATTAATTTAGAGGAAGTTACGTGCGAATGAATTGGCAGCGGTTTTTTTATGGTCAAAACAAGTTAAACGCTCGAAGCGATTTTTCTAGAAGAATACTTAAATAAAAGCCAAGATGGCGCCGAGTGGACTATCTCCGGAGGCAATCCTCCCAATAAATTTTTTCGATGTCATCCCAATAAAGTGAACAGTACGGTATTTTATGTAATGTGTGATAACGTTTATCATAAGAGTGACTTTAATAAAAAGAAAAATGTAAAATACGTGTCTAACGTGATGGTGATCTGTGACGAACATAATATCGACAGCAGAAATTATTCATTAATTGAAGCAGATTACAGCAAACTCAAGACCAACTACGAAGAGCTCCTACAAGAATATAGAATGCAAGTGGATGAGACAGACACAGAGCCACATAAATCTATATATTGTTAAGTCCGGAAATAAGTGAAAACAAATAATAATCGTTTTAAAATTGAATTTATTAAATAGGATACAATTAATTACCAATACAATCGACCTGCTT
>JAPYZP010002997.1:0-12458 GCA_030522985.1 Torymus sinensis
AAAAAAAACAATCAAAAAAAAAAAGAAAAAAAAACAATCATCCCACGCGAAAAAATTTTCCACGCCACTTTCTCGGTCCCTCTCGAGAAGAAACACTGCGTCTTCCCCCGGTAATCCCAACACCAGCCATTCAGTATTTTCCCCAAAACACATTAATACCCTCGCGCGCGCGCACACACAGACACAAATTCATACGTATGAGACTTCGACCCTCGCGTCACGTATATACGCCTACGCGTGGCTCGCGTGCCGCCGCCGCCACCGCGAACAGCGGGAAAGCGCGAGCGAGGCGAGCTTTTTCTGTGTATATATGCGGAACGGCTTCCGGGCGCGGTTCGCGTTTGTTTACTTTGTTAGGGACGGAGGGAGATAGAAGGTCGTTGCTTTTGATTAGGCGGCGGTATTTGTATGTGCGTGGGGTGCTTTAGAATAATATGTAAGAAAACGGTTGATATATTTATGGCTGTGCCTAGCGTTTAGAATAAAATAGAAATATAGCAGTAGGTGACATGTTATTTGGGATAATAATGAAACAAAAATTCGAAGTGTTCGTGTTGTCTGACCGTATCAAGGCTTTTCCACTGCTTACTTTCATTATCGCAGTTAACATGACTGCTCTCTCGTGCACTCACCAAAGTTTCACGTGGAGAATTATGATCAACAAGTAGGTGATAAATGTGGGAAGAAAGCGAGTTTTCAAACTATAATTTACCAGATGATAGTAATAATGGAGCTTGGACATACCTATGTCATATTGATTTACATGTCACAGAAAATGTGGACTAATCAAAATAGCTGTGACATGTTTGTACATATATATATAAATCACTATACCAACAAATAAACTATCTTACAATTATCTTTACAAACCCATAACTTTCACCATCCCGTGTACAGTATAACCCTCTCCATCACTTCGAGCTTGCCAACACTACTAAAACCAGACTATCTTGCAAAAACTTCGCTCCCGGCCTGCTTGAAACCCTCCTCGACTACGGCGCTCCCGGCCACGCGCATCTTATCAACTAATAAAGAAACACTCCGCGCGTCCCTTCAAAACCGCCGCCCTCTCGAAAGAAGCAGCAGCAGGAACAGCTCCGACTCGTCCCTCGAGAATAAAGGAAAATACGGACCGGAGAGATAGAGAGCGAAAGAGAGAGAGAGACGGATTAGTCGGAAAAGGGGCGGCGGCTGACCGACCTCGCAGCAGCGCCGATCGATATAGCTACAGGTGTCTGAAAGTATCGCGAGTTTTGGGTCGAAGAGAGAAGTGAGAAGGGAGATGGGGACGAAGAGATGTCTTGTTTCGGGGGGGAGGGAGAGGGAAATGAAGAAGATAGGGGAGTGAGGGGGGTGTTTTAATGAGATATAAGAGGAATGTGACGTTTTTTTCGGGGTTGGGAGAGGGAGGAAATTACTTTGTTCTATATCTAGATGTTTTGAGGGTTTTTTCTTCCCGTCTAGGTCTCGATGGAATCGAATATCGGTCTTTATAGGACGAAATTACTTTTTTTTTATCGTGAAACGGGGTGATGCAAACTTATAATATTGCGATATAAAGGTAGAATTTTTAATAAAATGATTCGATTTGATGAAAATTATAAATATATATTTAGGATACATTTTAGAAATTAACCGTCATCGCAGCAAACTCATCCATCCTAAATAAAAAATTCAACCGCGTACGAATCCTCCCTACTCCCGAGCTCCGAATGCAAAATCGACACAGAAAATGCGGATCGCGTGACGCGGCCGAGTTTCGCGTATTATATACCAACCACGGCCAACGAGACGTTGATTCACTTTCGAATCGACGCGAAAATTTATGCCGCCATAAAGCTCAGAGACGAGTTAAACGGCGCGTTGCTAAGAATATACCGAGGCCTAAAAATATGTAGGGCTGGGCGTCGAATTGAGACGCGAAGAATGCTTCAGGTGTTGTGAGTTGATTAGTTTATTGAATTTTTTTTGTATATATATTGCTTACATTATTTGAACAATTTTTCAACATTTATTGATGTTTTTGTAGATTATTGACTTTTACTGTATCTACTATAGTACTCTCAAAACGTTATTAATTAACGAATACACGGATTATAAAATATTTACGAGCAGTGACATATAGTTTCTGGGTTGAAAGCGCCAACAACAACGGCAATATTTTGAATTATCAGTGCGACCAAATGAGTCGCCACGTAGAATAGAATAAAATAATACCAATCGTCCACAAATTATTGAACACGTAATCAAACAGACAACCTACCCTTAATTACAACGAAACTACACCCAATCCCTCGCTGTAATTCCCAAAACTACTCTTTACACTCGCCCTCCCAAACTGACCTACACTCGCACATCACGCAACGCAGCGATGTAACCCGACATTTACCGCCACTTACAAACAGTCCAAACTCGCAAACATACATAGCCAATGGGAGAGAGAGAGAGAGAGACACCATACGGCAACTGGTCCATATCCGGACAGAGCAAACGCGAATTCGCTCGTATATTTGCCCCCGTTACAACTATACTGCCGCCTATATACACGCCTTTGACTATATACGCGGCTCGCGTCCTCCGCTCGTCCAATTATGAAATTCCATTACGTCCGCCCTAAGAGCGTCGAGCCATTTGCTTGGAATCCACGATAATGGAATAAATATTCGTAATGGAGAGGGTGGGAGAGAGTAGAAATCCATCCGCTATCGATTAATATATACGCGAGAGGGGAGGCGCGCGTATTGAGCTAGAAGGGCCGCGAGAAGACGGCTGAAGAATCTGCATTATTCAACGACGAGAGTGAGTGAGAGAGTATAAGAGGGTTTCTGATTTTCGGGGATAACGGCGGGTACGGGGGATTTTATAGAAATAAAAGTACAAAGCGGTTTTTAGTTCAGGATATGTGTAAAAAATGGTGAAAATTTAAAATGTGGGTGTTTAGATTTCATAAAATATATTTAGATAGAATCGTAAAATTTTGTTAATGTTATAGTATATTTATTTAAGTAAAATAATTTAATTTTAATAGTAATATGATCGTTTTATTAGATCAATTAAGTTTCTTTTCACATTGTATGCGTATGCGCAAGCACTTGTGTATAAGTAAACATTTTTAAATGTACAAATAACAATTATTGTATAAGTAAACATTTTTATATCTGCAAATCCTTGACGTCAAATATGCAAACATACTCTCACACACACACGTAAAGGCAATACTTTCAGCAAATGTATACTATCCTCAAATTTGGCAGAATCAAGAATGTAAATTACCCGTGTATGATTTCATAATGAAAAATAAATATTAAACTGTCTGCACACATCGCTTCTTTATAAAACTCCTCGAACCGAAACGTAAAAACATCACTTCTTCAAAATTCCCCATCAAACTTTTACGAACTCCCCCCCAAAAAAAAACATAAAAAATTAGTCATCCTAGAATAATCAATTCCGTATACGTAGACCGCACGTACGATACATATAAAACCTCCCCGAGCCGCAATTTCAATAGGAATACCACACTAGCACTATACACCCCCCATGAAAAAGCGAAAGGAGGAGGAGGAGGCGGCGTTCGTAGGTGGGGGGGCTAGTCGCGCCCTACATATCGAGGAGGCGGCGCCGCGAGGAACTGGGTCAACGGGTGACCCTGTCACGGCTAACCCCCGCGCGCACGAGCGTACACATTACTCTCTCTCTCTCTCTCTCTCTCGCTCTCTTATACCGTGACAACGGTAATTTCTCCGCCGCCGGCTCTCTGAAAAGTCGCCGGATGCGGGGAACAATGGAGCTGGGAGGGAGTGAGAACACCTGCCGCGTTTTTTTTCTCTGCGCTTTAAATTGTCTTTTCTTGAGGGAGGGTGTATGTGTGTGGCGATGTAATGGATATATAGAGGGTGGCGAGGATAAGCAGGCGGATTCGTGGGAGTGGTGTTATGGGCATGTGTGGCGTATTTTGGGGTGCAATAATCGCGTTTTAAAGATCTGAGATATATATTGCCGTGGTGAGGCTGTAAAACGTCATAGAAATGGGCTGTTTCGTGTCTTTATGGCTGGCTTGGAAAATTATGAGGAAGTGTATATACGCATAAATATAAGAATGAGAAAGCTTGTAAGGTATTGGATAAATAATATATTGGCGTGTTGTAGAGAAAAGTAACGTTTAAACAATTGTCTAATTATACTTTTAGCGAATGATTTTCTTTTCAAATCAATGTTTTGGTAGAAGGATGGTAGTTTTTTTAATATGCGCTAATTTTGTTTTCGTGTATAAAGAAGTTGTTAAACCATTATTAAATAAAAACTTAAAATTCTCATTGAACGAAGAGTGCGACTTGATTAATAAGTTTGTTAAAAAAACCTTAAAGATAACTCTTACCTTGCTATAACATAACAATTATATAGCATTAAATTTAAGTAAATAATTTATTTTATAAAAATCATGCAAACTTTGTATCGTTCGATTATCCACAAGTGTCTAAAAATAAATCTAATTACTGATATTTTTAAAATAATTGCAGTCCCAGGTGGTGTATCATAATGAGCGGGGGCGAAACAAATTTTAATGAGGATCTAAATTTACAAAAACACCGGCGAATCTAGTAGCATATTATTACACGGCTCGGTTTACGTGGTATAATATCTGTAATTACCGCCAACTATACAACTACGACAATACGGCGCGAAACCACCGCGTGAATTTTGTTGATTAAAAATATTTCACAATAATCGTCGTTGCAATGTAACCATTTGTAATCCATAACAGGTTTGCCTTAATTTCAAAATATACAAATGCAATCTTGGAAACGTTCAATTTTTTTAATTAAATTTGACGAAGAATTGAGAATACGGCTTGAAGAAATGTCAACAAGAGTTTTGGTTTATACAAGACAGAAGTTATTGAAATCCGTGAGATGTGACTAGGAAACAGGAAAATAGCTAATCTACCCATTCAATTCTATAATTAAAAATAGGAGGAACCCATATCTCGTTAAAACAGACAAATGAGAAGCTAGAAGACGAACATTTTTTAATACCATAATATTTTCATTGTAAAGTACTAAACAATATTGCGGAAAATTTTAAAATTAAGCTTACACGTAATGTGCCACATTTTTGATCAGAATAAATAATGCAAAAAAAAAATATATTTTAATGATCCGCTCATGAATCATTAAAATATGTATACCAATAAATTGTTCATCCATCTCCACTAATTATCAGATAACCAAGCCCTATTACCGAACTAACTACCTCGCCAAACAACAAACCCCACGTCTATACAAAAACCAACCGACCCCCACCTCACCGCGAATTTCATCGCGAGCACTCTACTATATTTTTCAGCATATATAATACGACGCACGCGGGTCGCGTCCTTGGAATCCGCGGATTAAAAAGCGACGATCCTCAAGGCCTACACATCGGCGGGCGGCACATACAGCAGTGAGGGCGGCGCGTGGGTGGGACTAATCTCGCGCATATGAGGCCTGCTTTCCAAGTTCGAACTTTCGCTTGATCTTGAACGCGCGTGTAGACCAAAGTGCGCGCGCGCGCGTGTGTTTGATGATGGTATAGACGTACGTAATACCCGCGGACGTGTATGTGTGTGTGTATCGTCAAAGACTTGGGGTAATAATCGACTGGCGAGAGACGGTGGAAGTTGGTGAATAATGAACTACACGTGCGGCTCTTTGAGGAATGGATTTTGCTGATTATTACTGATGGCGAAGCGTATCTTGATTTTCTGATTCGATATAATAGAGTAACTTTTTACGTGAAGGAAAAACTGTACGAAAAAACACAAGAATAATATAATGATGTCCAGTAGACACAACCGTGCGTAAAATAGTCTGAACAAACAAAAAAAATATATCGATTGTAGCACACACACGTGAACACACATCGTTATTATACAAAAGTATACACGTACACGTCAATTCGCAGACAATTATATCCTAAAATACCCTAGCAAACAAACGCACACATTATCCCTCTGAGCACAAAATCACACACAGTATATACCTCAACCCTCTCGCTCACATACACACACACACACACACACACACACACACACACACACACACGTGATGCGCGCATCTTCAAAAGTATTTCCCAGCGAACAATGGCCAGTAGTTATCGCACTCGTGTCACCGAGCCAAAGAGAGCGAGCGAGAGAGAGGACGCCGAGGGATTAAGCTCAATGAATGTACGTCGCGCTCGCGTGTGTGGCTCCTCCTACCCCCAGCTCTTTCCTCGCTCGTTGTCGTTTCATCCCGCCCGCGACTGTAGAACAAAGGCAGCGCTATAGCTGCACTCGACGGGCCAGGAAGACGCCGGCAAGGTTAAGCCCGCCGCGAGGCGAGGGACCAAGGTAACATGGCTATTATTATAGCCGAATATTGCGCGTGTCTGATAACGGAGGTTTTTTGGGGGGAGGAGGAGAATTTGACGAAATTTCATGGGGGTTGATTTGGGTCGAATGAAGGTTTAGGAGGATGATTGGTTAGAACTTGGGTAACTTGCACTGTTTGATAAACATTATTTTCTTCGATTTCGATTGGGGTAAGAGAGATGATTTGTACAACTTTGGAATTGTATAATATAAACTAAAACAATTTATTCCTTACAATAAGCAAAATAAAATATTCATCAAAGGATTGTCAGACGGAGGATGATAATGAAATGAAATAATTCAAATATTAAATAAATTATAATAAAGAAAATATAAATAAAATAGCTATACAAATAAGAGGTTTATTAGAAATTGATTTGAAAGTCTTAAAATTCACTTAAACACGGAGATCATCACCGTTACGACTCAAATCAAGTACTAAAAGGTACTTGAAGTTTTTATAACCCGCAAAGAATGCTAACCTACCTGAAATATAAATTTTTATCTATAGCGGTACATACAAAATAAAAAAGAAAATAGAAGCCGAAACGTCGAGATTGATAAACTGTTAGAGGCGTGATAGAAAAGAAATAGATATTTTCATTTTACAACAGCAGTCTACCCAAAAATGCCTCTTATCCGATAAAGCAACCTATATTCTTGGCATTCGAAACAATAAAAACAAACAAACATCCGCCTGAGAGCCATAAATAAGTAATAAATCAAAATAAAATTAAAATAATGGCCAGCACTGTCCGGTGAATAACGAAAACCTTATAAATTTGATTTATACCTCGCGGTAAAACGGACAGAAAATTTAACGACGTACATTCAACTTTGTTATTTGTTTATGAGAAATAAATTTTTTGCCCATTACGCACCCAACTATTAGTGTCCTCCGATATAGATCTCATTGCTGATATATATTCCACCACTCACACCCTTGACCGAGCCAAACTCTTTCGCCCCCCACCTCTCAAAATCAATTAAACCGCTCATCAAAGAAGCAGGAAGTAAAAGAAAGAAAAACATACGCCGAAAACTCGTTCATTTATTTGCTAAACAAATACGGCCGCGATAAATCTCGCGGAGTGCTTCGTAAATAAACCTTCAGCATGAGCGGTAAAAAATCTCCCCTGGACCTTTGCGCGCGAGAATTTCTCCCAGTGCGCGCGCGCGCAAAATAAGAGAGACACGTTACCTTGGGCTACTTTTCTCTCTCGCCCCCTCTCGCCCGGTGCAAAGTTGCAATTCGACATTGTAAAAGAGAGAGAGAGAGAGAAACATTTTGCGCGACGCGCGCAAACCTCATCATTCGGGATAATTTTATTTCCCCGGCGCGAGCTTTCTCTCGAGAAAAAGTTTCGAGGCGAGCGGGAGGGGCCTAAGTGTGTCGTTAGCCGGGTGAACGAGCTTAATGGAATATTACGCCGCTAATTAGACGTATTTTCAAGTGGAGAGAGAGAGAGAGAGAGAGGCCACTCGGCGCATAGTTGGAAATTGTTGTTATGTGATTTCATTTTTGAGGATGAGGCAGCTGCCTTCTTTTTTCATTACTTTTTGCGCGGACGAGAGAGTAGTGGCGGGGTTGTTTTTTCGACAAACATTCGTCCGGGGGTAATATAAAATTCTTGTTTATTTTCGTTCACGTCGACTGTTTTGCGAAAGTGCGAATTCCACGCTTTTATTCGCCGAGAAGTTCATCATAATATACGTGGGTTGTGTTTATAAAATATACACATATTCGGAACAGTATTTTTTAATTATCATATACGCAGAAGTAAAAACTCGGGCTCTATTATTACTCTTTTAATATTAACTGAAAATGTTATATTTGACGCAATCGTCTAATATACGATAACGATTTCGCTTATAATAGAGAGATATTACATTTTTATTTCTGTTACTATCCATTCGTACGTACTTAATCACAAGTAATCTTGTTTAATAAACTCTGTCAAAACTCGAACGCTATTGAATTATTCCCTCTACATCAAGCTTCATATCATCAAATCCTCCGGCCAAATTAAAACAAATGACCCTCTCCGTGTTTGTCTACCCTCCGCTCACGCACGCACCTTCGCGACCCGACGAAGAAGAACACAAACAAACAAGCCTCTCCTCAGGCCAATCAAAGCTCTCCCTCTCCCTCTCAATGAAAACTTTGAACATAATTAATACCCCCGACACCCTCACCCACACTATTAATCATTCAGCCCTGTAACCTTCCTCTTCCACGAACCGATTATATTACTTCTCTCGCGTCATAATCGACTGGGAATGCGCATCAGCCGTAGCCAACGGCCCGCCGTCACGCACGCGCGTCAACTTCTTCTGCTACTCGTCTCTCCTGGCTTTTTCCACCCCGCGTGCGAGCATAAATATTTGACGAGAGAGCGCGCGCACGCGTCGACTTTCAGGTCGCGCAAATATTTGCGGGAAAGGAGAGAGAGATCGAGAGAGAAATCGTAATTTTCTTCGCGCGAGGTACCGACTAAACGCGAAATCGAATTTCGCGCACGAAATTATCTCGCCTGCGGCTCTTCAATTTTAATAATTGAGGACTGCGAGAGTGCGCGTGCGAAGTAAGTATCGATTGCGTTTTTTTTTGCGCGTGTCGAGTGGTTTTTTGCCTCGAGCGAGAGCGCAGTGGCGAGCGATGAGACGCGAGAAGAGGAATTAGAGGTGGTTTGTGGTCGCGTTGGGATTTTTAGAGTGTGATTTTAGCGCTGATGAGAATTTTCGAAGAGACGCCGCACGTCCTACTTTGCCGACCTTGCCGGTTTGAGGTTATGGTGCTTTTTTAATGGATTTCTGGGTTTTAAAGTGTAGGTTCATTATTGTGGTTAAACAAAGTTTAAAGGTATTATTATAGCATTTGATCATTCAAAGCCGATTATTTAAAAACGAATCGATATATATATACGCTTTTTGTAGATTTATTTTAACGATCTCATAGGAAGATTGAAAAATATAATACAGATAAAAGCATTTTTTTTAATACAGGTTCAAAATGAAATTTGATAGATTGCACGATTTTGTTTCATTTTACAGAAAGCTTTCTCGAATAACACTCAGTGTAAAAAATATTATTATTTTTTCTCGATAAAAATATATATATATATATTTATTCAAAAATTATACACGTGGATGTACTCGACAAAGCGTGGGATCAAAAGGATGCATTTTTCCATTCATGACGTATTTTCATAACAAGTTATTTATGGTATACAAAAATAATTTCAGCAGCGCGCATCGGGTTTTCCATTACTCTTAATGCGGGATTTGTACGTTTAACTAAAGCAAAATGTGTTTTGAAAAAGCACCGAGCAGGTATATAAACTGACGTCGACGCTAAAGTATTAGCCGACTCTTTTTGAAAATGCAAGAGATAAATTTCATTTCTGGCTTACAGAAAACTTTGAAATCATATTTGATACCATTCGGCGCAAAGTGCACTTCAATGTAGTAAGCCAATTAAGCGAAACAAAAAAGTCATCATTTTTTCACAGTCTCGCCTTATTGCAAATTTATGGCTATCATTGCAAAGGTCACTATTCATAATGACGCTACCTTAGAATACACGAAAATTACCGCAAAAGTCATCCGTACAAAAAACCCACTACCTCCGACCTTGAACCTCCTCCTCCGCAGTAATTAATCCTGCAGACCCTTCCACAAAAAAAAAGGAACGAGAACAACATACATACACACACGAGCGCAATGCTCACCCCTGCATTTTTAATCCGGCGGCGCGGGGTGGAAATCTTCGGGGCTCATTGTGCGGAGACCGCGCGCGGCGCGAATAATTAAAAGCGTCCTCTGTACCCTCCGCGCGCGAGTCTTTCAACAACAGCCACTCGGTTTTTTCCCTTCTTTTTTTTCTAACTCGTTACCTCCTGTGTGTTTGCGCCGCCTGCTGCCTCTTTTTTCCCTAACCCCCTTTGGCACTGTTTAATTTCTGGATAAATGGCCTCTTTTCTCCGTTCACGGTCGCGCACGCTCGTTAAGCATTCGAGGGTCACGTGCGCGATGAGAGAGTTTTCAGTTTCAGCCGATGTGGCGCGAGGTTTTTAGACGCTTTTGGAGAAGATCCGTGCGATTTGTGTATATGTGTAGAGAGGAATTACGCCGAGTAAAATTGAATATAAATTTGATGGGCGGGGTGTTTTATGTCGGATATATACAGCATGAAAATTGTACATCTCGCGTAACTCGTTGCTCTTCGTCGGACATAAATTGTTAATTTTAAATACATGTGCAACGTGACGGGTTGTATTCAAATAATTGCGTGACCTTTATGTTGCTGTACGGAGATTCACTTTTCCGTTTATTTTTGGATTAATACCCATTTGGTATAGATGACATTTATTGTCGTTCCCTTTGTAATATATTGAAAGTTGATTATGAACATTTTTTCAGTTTCACTTGAAATTCAAAAGTATACTTATAATAATTAAATAATATACCCCTTAACAAAACTGAGTATATATAACAATATATAAATACAAATTATTATTTTTATTGTTTTTTTGGTAGTGAAAGAATACACTGGGCAATCACTTTGCATCAATAATAAGATTTATTATTGTTAATTTATGCTCCTCGTCACATATTATTAACAGTATACTGTTATAATTTCAGACGCCTAGCTAATGATCAATTTAATTCTTCCATTAGCTCAGTCCATTTCTATATTTTAAATAACTTTAATACTAAAAAAAATCGTATGCGACAGATCGATTCTATAATATTCTGAATAAATATAACATAAGCCCCGTATCGTTCATAATTAATCATCACTCTCACCATTAACCAAACAACCAATTAACGCAAAAACTGAATCGAACCCAAGCCCACACACACACACACCCCCTCAACAATCCATTTCATTTCCACTCTCTCATTTTTTCACGGATTAATTCCGAAAATATATTACATCGACGCGTAGATTCTCTTGCCACGTCACGCTTGAGCGCAAAAAATCGCGACGTCGATAATCAGTCGTGATAACGTCGCGTACATATTGTGTAGATATATATATATATATAAATGCGAGCGAATGAGTCTGTATATGTGTGCGCGCGCGCACGTAATGTACGTAAATAGACTGTGAAAAATGTCTGCCCATAGATGAATAGATACGGAGCGAGGGTCACCGGGGCGGATGAGACGCGCGCGCGTGTGGTTAATTAAATGTTTTATGGAGATATATGTATACGTAGGTCGGACTAATGTGAGTGGGAACATTTTTTTTTTATTTTTTTTTTATTTCAGGTGTTTTTATGAATCCTTTGTTATTTGAAGCCTGATTAAATGCGACAGATTTTAAAATGAAAAGTTATATTTTTGACAAAGCGCGTGTAGTTAAAGATAAGCAAGGATTTAAACCTGAGACCCAATATCTACAAAAGATAAGCAGTCAGAATTTCTGTAACTTCACAAAGTTGTGTTATTTTTATTATATTGTAGTAACTTTTATAAATAATTTTCAAATAATTTTACGTATAAGATAAATATTACCAGTTATTTCGCAAAAGATTAATTTTTCATGAATAAATGAACTTGAGCATACATGATTAAATCCATGAGCGTACATTTGTAGTAACAAAACTGAAACTGAAATATGAAGTTTAATTTTGAAATTTAATTTCCAGTTTGAAATCTCAATCCAACCGTGTAGGCCACACAATCTGTTAAAATTATCAGTGTGTACAATAAATTTCGTTTATAAACTTATAATCTTTGACGGATATAATGCTATTATTCTCGATAAATTCAAATTTCGAATTATTCACCGATTTACAGCTGAATGGTGATTTATGAGTCATTATTAGATCAGCGTATGGACGAAATTAATGAAAATTTACGCTTACGCGCGCTTTAATTTTGAAGTTAAGCGTAAACAACACGTGCGAAAAGTTTGAAATGATCGAGGGTACTTCAGATATGAGCCTATATTTGGTAATCATATTAAAAGCTTGTACAACTCTTCAAAATACTTTAATTTAATTATCGTCTACAATGACAAGTTAATTTATATGACTTTCTTAAAATTTTGGAA
>JAPYZP010002998.1:0-16846 GCA_030522985.1 Torymus sinensis
TATTAAGATATGCGCATTAAGCGCACGTCGTTGAATTTATAATGTAACTCGAAGTGTTAATAAAACGAATGTTATTCGTATGAAAATTAATTGGAATGCTAAACTATAAACATTCTTACGTCTGTGTATAATAAAACTATATTACACATGTATACTACATGCCTTGAGACAATCTTTTATAGCATTAATGTTTAATTCATAGTTATATATAATATACCTTTTGAAAGTAATTGATTTTTGTTTCAAAAAGAGTTGTAACAATCACTTTTTGTTAACTAGTCTTATAATTTCATTTTATATCTGCAGATTTGCTGTTACCATGTGTTCACAATATTTGTAATTTTCGAAATTCGAGATTTTCACGTGCTCATCTCGTTGTGTTCTGATGATTCGAAGCTCACTTTCAGCTGTAGGTCCCTGTTGCTATCTAAGTTAGAGAGGGCAGACTTATTGCGCCAAAGTATTTATTAGCCCAGTAATGCAGTACTATATAAGATCCACAATGAGAGCTTTACATAGTCATGGAATATAAAAAATATACTAAAGTCAAACTATTAATGCTGTAATTTTAGCCCCGGACTACTAGAAATCTATTTTCGACGTCAATTGTTGTACTAATGAATGAGACATTACCTTTACTCTTACGCTAATGAAACGAAAGATGCACCAACTCCAGATGAATGCAGTGTACGCCCAATGTCTTATCGATATACATATCGATGCATCGGTCTTCCTTTTTTTCTTTCTCACCTCGCATACTTAACACCTGACTTACGCACTGTCGAGATCTCTCATCGCTATATGCCTACGTAGCACACTCCACCGGTCCTCCGGTTATTTCACACCTCGCGTTAAAGAGGCGAGTCCTCGCCGTGCGCAATTACATCGTCGCACACACAGGCCCGCGTTCTGTACTAATTATCCGGCGCTATGATGGATCACTTCCCGTACGCGCGTGTACGCACAATGCACTTCGTTATTCCCATTAAAGGGCCGTGCTCGCGCACACGCAAGGCCCAAGGCGTGACCGATGCGATTAATCAACAGCGTATTAGGCCCTCGCGAAATGAGCGCGAGACACCCGTTCGTTCGCTTTTTTGCGCCTCGGTTGATGATGACCAATGCACGAAACAAGCTGCCGGTGCTATGCTTGGGTATGTTCGACAATGATTTCACGCTCTTGAGACTTGTCGAGGATGTGCGAATGCACGATCGGTCGTTTGATTGAATTGATTTACTTTTGAAACATTAATCGATTTTGATAAAAGAAGGATAAAAGATTATATAAAATTTGTTGATTACAATTCCGATGAATATTGTAACGGTTTCAATTGTTATTTCTATATGATTTTTTTAGCATTAAAAAAATTTTAAACTTAAAATATAATTTTATTTTCTCGAGAGGATCATTTTTATTATAATTAAAATTTCTCACGGTAATTACATACTGTAGTAACCAATTGATTAAAAATAAATTTATTGCTTTCCTCCTAGAAATATCTCCATTGTCTTTGAAGATAATGACCAATTAAGATAATAAGTATCAAACTGATGCAAACAAAATGTTTTGACGTTAACAGTATTATTAATGTTCTTGTATTTAACAAGAGTTATAAAAATAATATTGCATTTGTTTGCGGGACTACTAAAATCTGTTCTTTAATTTCTACCTCTCTTTTTGCAATACGTTGGCATTTAATTTTAAGAGAGATTATATTACATAATCTCCTATATCTCAAAAGATAATTTACCACTTTTTCTTGGAAAATAAAAATATATTCTACCATTATACATACTTTGTTCTCTGTGTGTAACTATTTTTGTAGCAAGATATTTGATTGTTAGATTTTTCACGAATATGTAAACTATCATATCAAAGTGCAAATTTCCATCAGGGTGTTTATTGACAATGAACCCTTCATTTTCACAACTTCAAGACGAAAACAGTTTCATTTATACTTTATACAGCTACTATATGAATTTTAATATAAAAGTAAAAAAAAATAATATATATAAGAAATATAATTAATTAAGAATAAGACATTAATTATTTTATTAGTGTCAAAAGGATTCATTAATAAACACTGATGGTTTTCTGAGAGTATAAAAGAGAGTCACATTAGTCTTTGCGTTCTCATACTAATTCGGCGAAAACACATTTCTAGCGTCGCGCAAAATTTTCTTCGCGCCACGGGCAGCCAGCCGTCAGAAGTCTCGAAAACTCTCACCGCGCACTCGCAATGCAGTTAGTTTGCATTCGCTTGCAGATTGCAACTAGCAGCGGCACTCTCAATAACGTCCCGAAAATAGGCGAGTGCCGGCCGCCCCACTCGCGGCAAGCGGAACGTCCGAGCAAATCAAGGGAAATGGATAAGTCGCCGACAAGTCGAGGCTAATACGACGCTGTCCGCGGGGAAAAGAGGCGGCTAAGTCGCCGTGGCGGCCCGAAAATCGTCTCATCGTCGACGCTACTCTCTAATTAGCCACTAATTATAATTGATGGCTCGACGCGAGCGTTGGCGTCGACTCGCGCTAGCTCTATACGTGTCCTCGTTCCCCCGAATCGAAGTCAAAGAGCTCTGCATGGGACAACCGGCGAAAGCAGCCGAGTGACATTACGCAATCTCAAGCCCTTTTGAAACTCGCGCGCGCTTAATTTATTATATCTCGCGCGCTTTTCGTGATAATTACTCACGCATAGCTCGAGCGCACGTTTCAATGCATTGGCGTAGAAATGTGAGGTAAGAAGGCAAAGCGGTCAAAGTGGAAAGGTTTTTATCTGCCACTATGGGCATATGATCGTTTAGAATATTACTATGATTTCTTATTTAATATTAAATGAATCAAGTGTGAGATACAGAAATATCATTTTGATTAATAGCAGACTTTGATCCTCAACAACATATTATAAGGTAACTTGGGGTACGTAGTGAGAGGATAAACAATCTATATTAATAAATATTCGATTATTTCTAAAATTGATTATGTAAGTATACTGAAACCCAAACCAAAATGTTTTCTTTGAAATTGCTTTGCGATAACAATTAATGACTTTGATATGAAAAGCGTGGTCTCCAAGAAAAAACAAAAACACCGATTATCATTATATTATACATTTCCCTAAATATGCTTAAAATGATATTTTTCTGTTTGCTCAATAACCAGGTTATTAATTCTAAATTGTATTTCATTTTCGAAATACATATTTTTTTAGAATAGAAAATTTCTTAGTTATTATCAATTGTTTATACGATTGAGAACTCGCAAATAAACAAATAAATGGAGGACTCCATAAAAAAGGGCGCGGGTGCTATGTGGTGAATCGAACCCCGGACCTCTTCCTCTGAGATACGGATGCCTATGCACCTCTTTCGTGGAGTCGTCCTCATATTGCTAGATGCAACCCGATCCACCTCGTCACGTCCTGCATTCGTTCGAAAATGTTCACCGTTAAATAGCTTTCTCTTTGAGATAACAAAAAGAACGGATAGAATGTGAAAAGAAAGTAAAGATCAGATCCTCGAAGAACGGAAAAACAAAGGAAGGGAACAAAAGCTTCGGACATTGAAGACAAAAAGGTAGGTATAAAGAAGGAGTAGCGAAAGTTACACTTGGAAAGTTGGAAGTCAAAGGAATAATTTGGGAAAGAAGGACAGAAAACGAGCTGGTGGTTGTGAGTAACGAGGAGATAGACTGAGAAGGAACATTTTTACTAGCGCGGGTTCGTGTAAACGAGAGAATCGAACTTCTTTTTGCTCCCGCGTCCGCGCGCTTTGATCTGTCACGCCGTCCTGCGGCTCGCGTCAACATCACCGCCTCACGCGCGCGTTTGCAAAGAGAGAGTTAGGCTCGTCCGCATCGGCCCTTAGGCCAATTTATGATAATGAATCCTAAAATTTATTACCGACTTCTCACAATTCTAGACATATTAAACGACTCGTTCGCTCGACGAAATTAGAGTTGGCCCAAGACTCCACCGCGTTATAACGAGTGCAAAGTTGAACCAACGTAGCTATTAAATAGGCCTCTTCTATTACGTCGTCATCGCCACGTAGATAACGCACGTCCCATAACAGACCATTTGATAAATTCAAATTGTTTCGAACTTTCAGAGAAAAATGAACTAAGAATAAATATTCAGATGTTAAATTTAACATTTTAACCACATAGATAACTACAGCGGCACAATAGGTGCAATCGTTACAGGAGTACTTCATAAAAGATAAAAATATTTGAATTTTAATCATATTTACAATGTTGTATAACTTCATGAGAATCTTGTTTGCTATGAAACTGAATCAGCAACTTATATCAATTCGTTATTATTACAAAATGTTTACCTATCGTCAATCCAAATAAATATATCAATTCGTTATTATTACAAAATGTTTACCTATCGTCAATCCAAATAAATCTAGTGCAAAAAAGACTTCATTGCAATTAAAAATAGTCATTTTTGACGCTTCTATAAATAACGAGTACTGATAAGAAAAAATTTTACAAAGTAATTAATCATATTTACAATGTGGTATAGCTTCATGAGAATCTTGTTTGCTATGAAACTGAATCAGCAACTTATATAAATTCGTTATTATTAAAAAATGTTTACCTATCGTCAATCCAAATAAATATAGTGCAAAAAAGACTTCATTGCAATTAAAAATAGTCATTTTTGACGCTTCTATAAATAACGAGTATATTTCATAAATTACGAAATGAGCAACCTTTAATAGTCCTCAATTTCTTCCTTTCGTTTGGCGGAGTTATCGGTATCGCTAGGTATCGACCTCGGTACCTTTTTAACCACAACATTTTATGCAGTAAATGAAAATTGACAGTTGAAAAGAAAAAATGATCATTTCAGTAATAATAATGACAGTAACCAGATTTACCCAGAACATTATTTTCGAGATGAAACTGACTACTCCCGTAAATCTTAAACTGAAAACAACCCCGTATTAAATATTATTTTTTTTTCTTCTATTTATAATAAACAATTTCCAAAAAACAGCCGATTTATCTCCAGTCTCCCCTATATACTTATGTTTTTACAAAATTTCATCAAAAACTCAAGCAATTCTCATCGCTCACTACTTAGGTTAATATTTCATGCTACCCCTTTCAAGATTCGTCTGGCAAAGTCATTCCACATTCGCAGAGAGCTACTTGTGATGAGCCGGCAGTATAGGCCAGCCCTAGCCCTTTCTACTATGCAGGAGCGTTGCGCGAGAAACGGAGAGACGACGGGGTATAGAGAGTTGGCCGTTTGCGCACCGGGCCCTCCAGGGGACTTCGCGCCGCGTAGGCATGCGGAGGTAATCCGCAAGAAAACAGGGAATAAGGATAGCTCGTGAATGTCATAGTGCACTCGCGGACGTTCGCTCTAATGCATGCGTGATGTGCTCCTGTTTTATGTAGGCCCGTGAATGCAGAATGTTGCACCAACGACAATCTACAATTAAAATTGACGGAAAAATTTCATCTTCTGAATATATCTTTTTTACGATTTATAGTTTATCGCATTATTTTAAATTATTTTTTATTGGAAGATTATCAGTGTTTACTATGTTTACCAAGTTTTCATTTTCAGTCTATCCTTTATTACAAGTAAATGGTCAAAAAACAATATTCATTAATTATAATCGATGGTTTATCCTAATGAATCTTCTAATTTTGAATGTAAGAACGAAGAATATATTATTGAAGATATAGGTGTTTTTTTCAGTTCAGCTTTAAGGTATAGTTGCATCCTAAAGTACAAACCTTTTAGAAAATAATTTTTATTTTACTTATACAAGATTTGATGATATAAGTTAGAGAACTAGAAAAAATTTGAAGCCTAAAATTATATAATTGCATATGCAAATATATTGTTCACTAAGGAATAGTCCTTAAAAGAGCCCAATTTTTTTTACTTTTATTCAATTTCAATGTACAAAAGTTTATTTTATTTATTGGATAATTATTTAGAAATCCATTGCGTTTTATTATTAAACTATAGCTGCTAAAGCTCTAGTCCAATATCACAATTACCCTCACACCTTCAAATTTATTTATGGTTGAATATATTATAATAGCATTTATAATTTTTTTCTGAACAGACATCTTTCATACTCTCTACGGAAATTTAGACAACTTAATGAGGTTACACAACACGCTAATTTAGGATTCATTCCAAACTCCATCCTTAACCGGTTGAAATGGTCTTGAAACCTTCTGCCGTTTTGCTTACGTAGTAACACTTTTCCTTGTACTTTTAAGTCATCTTTTATGTATTTCACTACAATGTATATGTACATTAAACGATCTATTTTATGCTCGATTTTAGATGCTATATTCTATTTCTGTAGCTTTTGTATGGAATAATTAATAAATAATATGCAGCAAAACTACAGAAGATTGATTACTGTTGTAGTTATATATAATACTTTATTGATTCTTAAAATCATCTAGTACACTTAATCATAAGACGGGACAAAGATTCAAAAGAGAAAAATCATAAAATCATAAAATAAATAAAAGAAAGTAGAAAATCATTTAGCTCGCAGGACACGTACATTTCTGCCTCATGTTTTGTTCGGCTTCTCGTGGCCCTTCGCTATCGTCAGCTTCTACCCACGATATATGTCTGGCAGGCAACATCCGTCCCAGGAGTTGTAATCGCGCGTTACAACCTGAACGATCACGTCACTGCATGTGCGGTGCCAACTCATAAATAAAATACATCCGGTAGACGGTCGCTGGGCTGAGATGAAATCTGAAAAATTCGGCGTCGATCGTTCTTTAGCCTAAAAGGTCGCGGAGTAACTTTATCCGTGGTACGACTGTGTGACGTCTTGAATTTCATGTGAACATCTGTCTACAATTAAATACCAATGGCAATGCATTCGTTTTATAGTTTTTTTAACGGAGTGTGCGAAACTCGCCTTTTCCAGATCAATTTACTTTTGCGCAGGCCGTGTGTGAAACAGCTACTTCGCGCAGGCAATACAAACAACAAGGCTAGTTTCATACACTCCGTTAAAAAAAATAAAGTTCCATACACGTGACCGAAAAGGATCATCATTGCACGGGGGTTTTTGTCACCCTCTCTTCGCTCGGCCGACAAACTACACCCGTGTCAGAATGACACACTTCGCACACTTGTATCGAAAATAACTATTTTCAAATTTGATTTATTCTTCATTTTTATAAATTTTACCAACATTTTTTTTTTATTTTAATGTTACGAATTTTACTTTTATATATATATATACACACACACACCTATCTATCCAGTCATTTGGCTTTCTCAATGAGAAAGCTTGGAAACGATAAAACAATGTTCGAGTCAACAAATGTCTAAAAACTTTTTCTACGATGTTCCGCATAAAAATCCCCATTTTCGAGAATATTTTTGCGTGGGTTCACGCGCGCGTCTGTGTGTGTACACTTCGAATATCTCGATAACGTATTTACCGATTTTGATCAACGAAAGCTTATGTTACCTTTGTTTTTAAGGATACTTTGGAGATGTAATTTTGTGAAAGACGTAAACTTGACATTTACAACTTTGGAATCTTTACATTCTTTTTGAGATTTAAACTTTTTTTAAATTTCTTGATATTCTTCTTTTTTATGGACACAAGTTAATTTGCAAATTTTAGTATATTTTTTTTATTTTTTAATATTTATAATAATTTTATAATATTTTTGAATTTTATGAAATGCATCTAAAAAATTTTGAATTACCTAGATTTTCGTTTTTTTTTTATTTGAGTCACCTACAGGCTACAATTTGTTATTTATGAAAATGTCACATTTTTTATTAAATTTTTGTTAAAAATACTTAATATATCTTCACAGTAATCTTTATCAATTATTAAATAAATAACTTGCAGCGTTAGCACAGGGAAGTAAGCGCGAGAAGCGTTACTTTGTACGTTTGACAAAAAAAAAAAAATGTTCCTAAAATATAATTTTCAATAAACAAGTTGATATACTTATAAAGTCATTATCAAAAATTATTTATCTAATCACAAAAAATAAAAAGTACTATTTCATAAGCTTTATAACATTCTACCTCTACAAAAGTTGTTCTTGTGTAAACTTTATACTTTTCAGATAAATAATAATCAATGTGATAAATTAAGTTTGAGGAAAATTTTGTTTATTTCAGTAATGTACAACGATATTTTACCATATTAACTAAATATTATAATTTTGTTTTTTTAAATTGAAGTCAAACATTTTTAAAATTTGATTTCATATGCTTTGAGAAAACACTATATAGTATTGTGCGCATTGTCGACCCTCAATAAATATCATCTCGACTCAGGAGTCCTGTCTATACCTAATTTTGAAGACAATAAGCCTCGAAACAACGAACAAAGCCTTTGCATTCAGTGGATACTGCATTTGTAATATTTTATTCAGGACATTCTCTGCCGCCCAAAGTCCATAAACATCAGGGTCAAACTCAAGCCTGAACAATATTATCCTAGTTAATAAATCGGCGTAACCTCGCGAACTCGCTACGCACCATCGGCGTTGTCGCGTTTCTCGCTACCACTGTCCTTCTCACTCCTATACTTCAGCCGCAATCCTCGAAATGTAAATTTACTTTTTTCGCGGTAATAAATCCATACGCAATAGCTGAGAAACTATGCAAAGAATCGATTCTGTTCGCTTACCTTCGTCTCTTGCTTCTTCGACGATATGTTGTTATTTTATTGTTTTCCATTCTTCTTGCGAAATCCTTTGTACCTTTGTCCATTGACTTTATTCTTCTGTCATTTTTTCGTTATCAAATAATAGCTCGAAATAGTCAAACAAATTTTTGAATGTGTGTTTCGACGACCTCTAATTAAATCTTCTTTTTATCGATTTAAAATTTATACAGAAAATTTTTCTAATCTAGCATTTAAGCCTTCTTTGCTGAAACAAGACGCACATTCTATAAATAATGGATGTTTCTCTTATATCCCTTGGCTTGAGCTCATCTTACTATACAGAGTAAACGGCTCAAGAACAATTATTATTATAGGTATTGACAGAAAAATAATGATGCTGCATCAATTTTTCTTTTGAGTGCAGGCAGAATATAATTCAGTCATTTATTTAACCATTATAAGAGGACGGGAAAGCCACTATAGTGGCTGAACTCATGATTGACACTTTACACATCTTTAATCCATCATATAAGATACCTTTTTTATGCATTTTTTTAGAGGGATCACAAACCCCAATTCCCCGTCCTCTAAAAGTTAAAAGGTTTAATCCATTAACAAAAATTAATAAATTGAAAAATATATTTTTATAATTCTTTTCTCTGTATACTGTCAGTTTATATTATTTACATTTATACTTCAAAATTTTTACTTTTTCATTAACACCAGCAATTCTCAACTGATTGATTTGATAATTATAATAACGTTTTTATCAATAACTATATAAGAACTGGGTATAGCTAACATCGCCATTATTTAAAAATTGTAGATAATTTTATCTTGTTTCAATAGCATTAATAATACTTTAGTGATATTAGCTATATTGAAGTATAAAAAAATCGAAAAATCTAAAATCTAAAAATCGCTATAAAACAAAAGAAAATTTCTTCATGCACATTCTACAATAGTACTCATATACATTTCATCTCTAGTAAAATAAGATTAGGTTATACTTATAAATAGAGAAATGTTTAATAAAAATATTAATAATATTTGTACTTATATATTCATATAAATACTTCTTGCAGGTCACAAGACAGTGCATTTGCCAGGTGGAAGCTTGAATGTTTTGTCAGCAACGAAGCATGCGTTGAAATCAATATTAGAAATGTTAGCGCACGTATTGAATGGCAGTAGAATTCGAATTTCTGTAAGAGCTCATTTTATTTTATCTATAAGATGTATTTTAATTAAGCATTATTATAAATTTAAAAATTATTTTTTAATAATAGGTTCTAAGCCCAGGATTAATCAAGATCAAAAACACAGATAAGCAGATTGTTGAATTAACTCTTCTGAATACCGAAGATCTTGTAAACTCTGTTCTACACGTTGCAGAAGTAACTCCTCATGCTATTATATCCGAATTAACTATTTATCTGGGAGAACAAGTTTGAACAATTTTATGAACAATTGAATACACATATTTTTAAATAACACGAGATCTAACAATATTAAAGTTATACTTTTATAATTTTATTCATTTTGAAACAATGTTGTCTAGCATTATAGTTACGATTTGTACAAGTACGTGTTATATATATTATATTTATAAGATGTAATAGGATCTAAATAAAAAATATAATGTTTCCGTTTATAAATTTTATGCCTTCTGTTTAATTTATTAAAAGAAGATGACAGATGCCTTTTTAGTTGCAGCTGTTTCGCAAAACTGCTCTATTACCAGTAGAAAAAGCAAACATGCCGAGACGTAGAAATGAAAAGTCACTCTTATATGAAAGAAACTTTAATAATGAAATTACGTTTTGGAATTTTCGGGATAACCCCAAAGTCCTAAATAAAATAAAATAAAATAAAGCAGAATACGCAGAGGAAAAAAATCAAGAATGAAAAAGAGAAGCACAGCCGCGAAGCGACATAAAGAAGAAGGGGAAGAGAAACCTGAAATAATGGCGCAAAACGCAGAGTGCGACACGCGCCCGCGTATACATAGAGAGGGAAAGAAAGTTCCAGAAAGCGTATCATGAGGCAAGCAAAAGAGAAGGATAGAGAGAAGAGAGAGAGAGAGGGGGAGAGAAAGAGAGGGAGAAGGGCTGGCGAGCTTAGCAGGCCCGCGGCGTGTGTCCTGCAGCCCGGCGGATCGTAAATATCAGGGACGGGTGCGCGAGTGCGATGCTAATCTGAATGCAGATGCGCGCTCCTCCTGTCCGGTGCTCGGACGATCTATATGAAGGGCATTACGTCGTCCGAGAATGTAATTGTGTACTCCAGCGCCACTCTTCGCCCTTTCGACTCCCCCCTCCCCCCTACTGTCTCTCTTTCTCTCTAGCCAGAATTTAGGACCCTGACTCTCTCTCTCTCTCTCTCTCTCTTTCCCTCGAAAAATGTCTCCACCGCTGCCGCTGCAGCAGGAGCAGTGGTAGCAGCCAACTTTCTGCACGCGTATAATCCACGTAAAGGAGATGCACACTCTGCCTCCCCCTCTTTCTGCTTCTTTTAACGTCTCTTTGTCACTCCCTACTGCCCCTCTCTTTCTCTCTCTTCTCTTCTCTCCAGGTCTCTCTTGCTCTCGTTCTCTTTGCTTGGCTCCGAGGCCTGCGTGGAATCCAGTAGCGAGCCCGCGCGAAACAATAGCTAACTCGGTAATGGGAATTTTCTTCTGGCTCGTTCGCTCTTTCGTAAAATAACACGAGAGGACCGAGAGAGAGAGAGAGAGAGAGAGAGAGAGGCCTGTTTAACGACCAGAACTTTAAGGATCAGATGGATAAAGACGATAAGTGACTCTCCCGGCCGATATAATAAATTCGTTCGCCAATGTCGTCCTCCGGGCCGTCGCGCGTTGCGCGCGCAACGGCGAAAAGAATCGCAGAGGTATTCGCAACTGACCTGTGCACGTGAAAGGAGAGCGGATGCACCGTTGCGGCCGTGCATATATGCACAAGAGAGAAGAATAATGAAAGGGCTCGTTACGCGCCGCAGTCTCGCTCTGTACTTTTTGACTTATCTTTTAATCGGGAACCTGTGCTCGTGTACAAGCGCGCCTGATTTCAAAGCGCCCTTAAAAATATTTCATGCCTTGCTGCCGTTCAGATTTTTTTTTCATTCCTTCCACATTTAAATTTGCTAACAATACTGTTCAATACTTTTTTAGTATACTTTATTTAAACACTTCCATCTTTCACTTATTATTATTCTTGAATGTTATCAAATTAATTGCCTGACTTTTGTCTTATTTAAATGCTCCAAACTACTTTTGCAAGTTACCCGAAACTTATGTAAGAAAGCTTGTCCAACCGTACAAGTTGAAATGAAAAATTTGACTACTACCATAGCTTACAGAGAGCTGATAATCAATTTGAAGTCGTACAATGATCAGCGAAATCAGACACGAGAGCACTAAATTCGGGGAAAAACGCTGAAACACTTGAGTGGCTATCAGGACGTGGCCTAATCTCGACAGTTCCAGCGAAATGTCCCTTGTAGAATTTCCACCATAAAACTTGAGCTTGGCGTATACGTATACACTGTGTGCCGCGAGCGCACGCGTAGAAAAGAGAGAGGGAGAGGGAGAGAAAGCCGGGGAAAAAGGAAGAACAGCTCGAATCGCCTGACGAGCCAAGATAAAGAGGTCTTAAGCAAAAATAACAGTTATCTCAGCAAATCAGCGACGTCAGTTCCGGTATAAGCCCCGAAGAGCGGCAGTAGCGGCAGCACCGGCAGGAGCAGCAGTCGCAACAGCAGCGACGGAGTGGGAGATCGAGAAGGCGAAAAAGGAAATGGCACTGGCGTGGAGGACATGGGAGTATGTGTGCCTCGCGCCGAGCAGTAAGAAGAGCGAGCGAATCTCTCACTCCTGCGCGTGTGTGTCTGTGTGTGTGTGTACGTGTCAGCAGCCGGTATAATTAAGGCAGGAGCTAGAGGTCGTTGGAGCGTAGGAGTAGGAGGGGGCGGGAGAGAGAGGAGAGAGACTGCCTGGGCAGGAGAGATCCAAGAAGAGAGACGAAAAGGGGACGCAGCTAAAGAGCGAGCGCGAGAGAGAGAGAGAGAACTGCCCTAGATCACCGGACGTCTAGCGCGGCGGCGGAGCTGTGAGCGCAGATAAGGACCGCCAGGACGACGTCCAAGATGGACGGCCGCCCGAGCGGTCTCAGCACTGCTAGCCGGAGCTCTTCTCCCTCTCTCTCTCTCTCTCTCCTCTCTCCAGCGCGGGAGACGCGACGGCGGCGGCGGCGAACACCCCACCAGCACCACCAGAGCAGAAGCTCTTCCTCTGCGGGGATCCTTATTTATACGGTAGCGGCGGCTCGCGAGCGACTAACGCCCATTGTCCCATTTCACCCCGGGGGTAATCTGCCGGACGCAAATCTAAGGCTCTGATCCTGCGGGCTACCGCGAAAATCTATGACGCCCTTTAATTTACACAAGCGCGGGGCCGCGCGGGCCGCACCACCCCGGCCTCGCCCTCTACCCCCGTGCGGGATCTCTGCGTCTCTTTCGAGGTATCTTTAGTAGCCTTTCCTCTCGTTCCGCAACTCCCACTCTCCCGGTCTGCGCTGGCTTTCTCGCGCCCGAGCGCCCTAAAGCAGTGTCCGCCGCCTTTCTTTAGAGCCTTTTCCCCGATTTGCGCGACCGGTAAGAGAAATAGATCTAGGTATATGTCGTTCGCGCGTTTCTCAAGAATATCGTGAAACATACGCTTAGTGCGTGGTATAGCAAAATTTAGTCTATTGCTCATTCGTGCTAATTAACTTACGTCAGAGTTAAGCAGTCACTCGATTAAAAAGTTTTATATCCAATATAATTAAGAAAGAACATAACTATAGTATAGAGCTAATTAAAAGTTATTGTGCTGAATCAGTAGATCTTACATTAGTATTCCGATTGCTGATCTGTGTATTTTTTAATTACGACTGACAGATATTAAAGAGCTATTAATTCATTAGCGAAATCTTACCACTTTGCTCAATTTCATTCAGAATTTGTAATAAATAAAATCCCTATAATTCACGTAATTCTAACTAACGTAATAACTAGGTACCGTTTAACTCGTTGAATTGAACGTGTATTAATTGGTATGTCAGAATATTTGAAAAAAGCTATAGAAATCAATTACGTACAACCTTTTCACGGTTATCAAAAACGATCTGCGTTACATTCCCTTCGCCGCTCTCCAGTAACTCACCCTTCCTGCTATCCTCGGCGTCTGCATGCGTTCTCGCGACGATCTGCTGGCGGTTCCACAGTCGATTGTCGAGTGTTCGGCACCTCCAGGGAATTTCGCGTGCACTTCGCTCGACCGTGCGGGAATCCGACGGCTTTTGGATTTCTGGGTCCTGATAGATAGCAGGCCGATCGTTACGAATCGGCCGTTTGATGCATATTATCGAATTGGGCCTATATAAAAAAATCTCAATTTTACCCTGCTGATTTATGAAATTTGCTGATTGATGTCATGCGTAAGATGTTCAATATAGCAGTAGCAATTGTAGTATAAGTTAGCTTCCTTGATACTTTGTACGTTAGAGAAAATTTATATAGAAAAAATATATAGAAAATCCTTTAATTTATCTACCTTCATGCAATGGCAATGAAATCAGTAATTCGGTAAAAAATATATAATGGAAAGAATTTGAACTGTGAACTATGAACTATTGACTGATAGAATAAGGGAAAAAGATGTTAAGTTATATTTATTGAAGTTTTACATACAAAATTTTTATTCGAATATATTATATATAATATATATACAATATTTATAGTGTATATGTACATCTTCAGAATTATTATTCTATAGTTGATCAATGTGATTATTCTACACCTTTCCCATACGTTATTCTCATTTCTATTTTTCCATATGTGATGTCCTTCGGTAATTTACATTATTATTCAAATACTGCGCATATTGAAAATAATAAGTGATCTAATAAGAATCTATAGATAAAAAAAATAATAATGTCTATGCTTTGATTTACTAAAAATGATTCATAAGAATTTCTATGAAAGATCAAAAATATTGAATTTTAATCTGTTTATCTTGTTTAAAAATGAAAATCATTCTAAAAAGAAAATAAATATAATATATTTTTAACATTTTGAGAATAATTAGATCATACGTTATAATATGTATTATTATAATAAAAACATTCATATTGGTGAAATATATCAAATTCGTTTATTTTCGATTTTTATTTTTCATTTTCCTGCAATAAATTTATTAAGGGAGAAAGCCTGGGTTAAAGTCTGAAAAAAAAGATTTTAGTATAATCTGAGTAACAAATCTGCTTCACTTAAGCAGTGTAGATATATATAAAGAAGATCTCCACCAAATTTGAGCTCATTTCGTCGAGGCATTCGAGTGTATCGCTACATACCCTCAAGTGATATGCAGAAATTAATACTTCAATCCAGCGGTTATTACACAGACTTATAAATCCACATGTATACTTTTTAGGTATAAAATGGTTTTTTATATAGATTTGAAAAAATAATTGCCAGACTAATTATACTAAAACCTATTTTTTTCAGACTTTCACCCAGGCTTGCCCCCTTAATGTAAATGATGCAGGGTATTGTTCGATATAATTAACGTCAGTCTCTGTCGAGCCAAATTACCAGAAATACAGCTATGATCAAAAGTGTGCATTCAACCAAATTTTTCGGAACACCCAGATCCGAAAACTCCAAATTAAAATTCGAAAAATGTCGTTGCCCATATATATATACATTGCGCGCGTGCAATCCCGCCGCACCGAATTGCGAACAGTCCAAACTCATCACGTCCAAGGAAAAAGAAAAACTTTCTCCCAGTTCGAGCATCAAGAGACAGGAAGGAAGAGGGAGAGAGGAAGAGAAAGCCACCTCACGATGGCGTGGGTGGATGGGCGAGCGGGCGACGCTCGCGGTAGTTGCTGACGAGTTCTCTTTCCTCGCGATTTCAGCATCATTCGAATTCTCGACGCGCTCCGAAAAGTGGAGAAAACGAAGGAGAAGAGGGAGAGAGAGGGGAGAACGGAGTCGCAGTCCCGACCGACAGAGAGGGACAGAAATTACACACGCCAGCGCGGCCAGGACAGGACATCAGGAGACTCGTAGGTATATATACAGTGGAGGCCGAGCGAGGACGCCGCGTCTCTCTGTCTCTCTTCGTCCCTGAGTCCTGGGTCAAATATTAACGTCGAGTCCGATAATTGCGAAGTAGATTGTAGGAAGGGCGAGTGCGGGGTGGGGAAGAGAGAGAGAGAGAGAGCGGGAGAGTGAGCCAAACGATGGCTCGGCGGTAGCTCGCGCGATACCATCTCACCCTCTCCATAAATATGTCGCAGCGAGCTTAACCCCCTTGCCTATCTCTCGGTGCCCGCGCGCGCGTTTGCTCGCTCTCCCGCTTGCGCGCGCGCGGCCCGCCGAAGAGTAGGGGGGCATTAATGTCAAACCGAGATGGGAGTTATGGCTCCCCCGTCAATTCCCAATGAATTCAACGCTTTCGCCGGGGCGAATCGATATAATACGTTTCGAGGCTGCAGCGTGAGCGCTGAGAGAGTGAGAGAGAGGGCGAGAGTAGCACACAGCGCGAATTCCAGCTCCGCCTCTTATCTGTCTTGGAGCTCTCGCTCTGGATCTTTTCTCTCTATATCTTCGGAATTCACGAAGAGAGAACGCGCGCGCAAGTGAGCGAGTGAGAAGGAAAAAGAATGCTACGATAAGAGACCGAAGAGGAGAGATACAAGGATGGAGGAAAGAAACGCGAGCGCGCAAAGAGATGCCGTGAAGCTGTGGAGGACTTCATTGCGGACGAGATTTTTCAGTCGATTGATCGATAAGGGCGGAGGGAGTTTCGCAGTCCCGGGCTCTTCTTTTTTCCAAAGCAGCTCCTAATTCCGGAAATTAAAGCGCCGATTTATGAGATCGCAATAGGTTTCGGCCTCTCATAGCAATAAAATATTTGCCCGAGCGATAAAGAAGAAGATATTGTGGTATAGAGAATGAGTGGCCGAACTGCGGCTTGTACGTACAGCTGAAGGAGGGGATGCGAGATACCCCCAACTTTTTATGGGATATTCTTCTTTTCTTTGACTTTATGCGATTATTTTAACCCATTAACGACCAAAGACGTCATTTTTTGAACATGTTTTTGATCGCAAAATTCATTTGTAAAACGAAACAATAAATTGATCCAAGGT
>JAPYZP010002999.1:0-19674 GCA_030522985.1 Torymus sinensis
ATTCTATGCAGACCAATTAAATGCTCCAGCCACAACCAATCAAAACAGTCTTATTGTGATGACAGATTTCGTCCATCACTTTTTTAAGAGAGGATATATGTTTTTAAAAGCCAGAACTTTTAATTCCTTGCACTATAAAATCGTTAGAAAAAAGATTTTTCACGCTTAAATCTTTATTTATAGCACCTATCAAATATAATCTTGAATTTAAAAAAAACCTCTGCCAATTCATTGGCACTGAGCGTTCTCAAACTAATAATGTATATAGATTCCTTTTCTTAAATTTAAATTCACAAAATAAATTTTTCCCAATAAAAATTGATAATGAATATCCATAACCAATTCCAATCTATTTCCAATTTTAAAACTTTGTTTCTTCGTTGTTATATATTTTCTCCACATTCTCTCTAATTAGCAGTCAATAGCCGAGGTATTAATATTTGCGGTAGGAGTCGACTGCGAAACCTCAAGATGTATACACACAGGAGCTTTCCACGAACCTCTTGCCGACTGGCACTGCTTTCCTGAAAGCGACGCTCGAGCTCCGGCAGTCGGCGTTCAAGCCTCCTCGAGGCCGCCTGCATTTCCGCATACTTGCTGTTCGTCTGTTCCGGGAACCGCTCGTCGTCCTCATCATCCTCGTCGTCCTCGTCGCCCGAACGTTGCTGTCGTTGATGTAATCGCCTGCTCGTCGGTGAGCGTTGGCCCCTCTCGCCTCGTCTCGGTGATCTTAATTGATTCAATCAGAGAAACAAATACAAGGCTTCCTCTGTAGTTTCAAGTCTTTTTGAAGGTTTCGTTTGATTCATTCTTCATTCGTTTAATTATAAAAATTAACCAACTTGTCACAATCGTATATTATATTACTCTTCAAATAAAACTTTACCGAATATTTATACAGTCGAAAAATAACCAAAAGCTCTTAACATATTGGATTAAATTACTCAAACTCAGTTACGGCAAGAAATTGGATTTACAATGCATTATGTTGATTAAAATTATAATCTCTTATTTTCAATCGTTTCTCTAGACAAGTTTCTTTATTGAAAAATACAAAATTCCTAGTATTACGAGTGAGAACTGGTAAATAATAAATAATAAATGGAGAAGGACTTTCTGTTTCAGCGACCAATGCTTTAATTAATAACTTTTTTTTATAAAATTAAAAAATTATTTTTTACAGAAATAAGAGGATTATTGAGATAAATGTATATGTATTTCAAGCGTTTTATTAAATAATCGAATTGATTTTTGTTTTCTCACGAAATTATGCACATAATAAAATGTATGCTAATTATATTATTCAAATATCTACACATTATGTTTTTAAATCATAAAATCAAATATTCACTTAATTAATAAACTGAAAGGGAATATATTATCCGATAAATTAATATGTTAAATTTAATTATCACTTGATAACTCATCACAAAGTATTCTTTGAGCCATAAATTAACAATTTTAACAACAATTTGGTTCGTTTGATGTCCGCTACCCTCAAATAATTAATATACCACGAACTTACATTCAACTATATCATCATAAAGTAATTCAAGCACATTGCTATGTGAGAAATCAATTCATTATGCGTTGCGAACAATTAATTTTCCCTATAAATTTTTGAACTATAACCTATTTCTTTTTTTAAACTCTTTATTTGAAATCTATCGTTACTTGAGTGACCCTCTACCCTCTTTACTATGCTTGGACGAGTCTTAAACTTTCAAGGAGTAATGGAATAGTTTGCGCCAGTCACAAAGGAAATATAAGACGATTGTGAACTATCAGAACTCGTCTACGGATGCAGTTATACAACTGATTAAACAGGACATTTCATTTGTTATCAGTCAGCGTTTGTCACACGTTCTCTATTATTCTTGCATTTCTGTATTGTATTAGTTTGGCTCGTTTATTTACTGTTTCTATTTTCTACTAGCGATTTATAAAATGTTTAAAATTTTATTTTTGAAATAGATTGATCTAATATAGAAGAGAATGGAACCTTGTACAAATATTATACATTTTATATTTAATAGTTTTTGGAGCTGTCCACACACTGCAGAATATTATGTTACATGCGCGGCCATACGCAGTCGACACCGGCTTGATATAGCAGTATCATTCATCTACTTTCGACGGAGATGCAAGCTGGAAGCTTGCACCTTCCATGAGAAAAGCGCTACGGTCGCGCTTCTTATCTCGCGTTAAAATGCTCGCTGCACGGTGTACGGTGCAAGCGCGATACTTATACTCGGCCAGTTCCGATTTCGTCAAACTGCAAATTCAAGTACCTAATCGTCAGTTGTTTGGAATTGATTTTATTCAATAGTTTAGAAATATTAAAAAATTTATTTACCAGTTTTATTGAAAACTTTCCATATTTATAGTATTTATCGACGGTTATTTATTTAATAAAGGATTCAAATGGACGGCATATAATAATAGTCGAACCAGTTTAAATTTTGAATAATTTTTCCTAAATATTAATACGAAATTTCCCGTGACCCGCTGTTGAACTCTATACGCGTGTACACATAGTTTCCGCAATGTCGCCACGAGCAGCAGCAACATTTTTTAAGAGGCACTTGAATCCGTTATTTCGGAAAGCTTTTAAAAGCAAAATAAAATATTTATTGGAAACTGATAAAAAGTTGTTCGCAATTTACCGTTATAACGGCTTTTCAAATCGAAAAACTTCCCCTAAGAATTCCGCGCTCTACAAGCGGCCGTCGAAGGAAAGTCTACAAGTTTTATTTTCGAAGTATCCGATCAGTCCTAAAGGTACTTACACACGCCCCTCGTAAAATATGTCAACCTCGCAGGCAGTTAACCCCGTAACTCATAAGATTGTAATGAACGAAATTCCAACTTAAAGTTAGACCGTCTAATTCAATGAGTACTTCCCGCTTCGTCTAATTTCATGATTAGGGGAGAGAGACCCCGGCAAAACGTCACCCCGAGCAAAATGGTTATCAACTATATTTCGTGCATAAATATATTGCGTAAAAATTTCAACCGTACAGATAGTTTTTAAATGTTGTGACTTATATGAGTTTCAGTATGAGTTCGTAGCTTTAAACGATAATATCGCCAAAACATGCAAAAAACGATTTTCCAAAGTTTTCTTACGATTTAGCCAAGGTAAGGAAGCGAATCTCTTTTTGATTCCTACTATTAAATTATACTCAAAAATACATGTTGGTATACTTGTATTTACTCAATTTTCACATAATTAAACAAAGTATCAACTTTATTTGTAATTTCTAATAAAAAAGAAAAAAGAAACCATGCATATGTCGTGCAAAACGGGCAGAGCAAAATGGACACCCTCTGTATAGCTTATCTGGATAATACATATTGCTTCGAAACATAATGTGATTCAAATTTCTCTTATTTTATATATTTTTATTTACTTTTTCCTTAACATGTCCGTATTGCCCGGGTTCTCCGCTAGGCTCGCGCGCCCTCTAAGCAATTAATAAGCTCACCTATTGGCTCTCAAGGAATGCTGCCTGCTCCTGCCGGCGGGACTGGCCGCCACCAAGGACTTGCCAGCAGCGCCGCCGCCGCCAGCGACTTTTTGAAGCCGCTTGCCGAGGTCCCGCGAGGCCTGGTCGAGCGCGCTTTGCTGGCTCGGCAGCGGGGTGAACGCGTCCTCGGCGACGCTGAAGTCGACCGGGAACTCGCTCGCTCGACGCTGCTGCTCCGCGCTGCTGAACGCCGATGCCACGGGCACCTCGACATTGTGCCAGGCTTGATTGTTGCTGCTGTCTACTGGCCGGCGAGGCTGCGCCGACTGTTGTTGTTGTTGTTGCTGCTGTGGCTGCTGTTGCTGCTGCTGAGGTTGACCCATTGGCGGAGGATTGATCGGAATGGGCCGCTCGTTCCTGCTGCGCTTCGGGATCGGCGGTTTCACGTCTGCCGGCTACAAGTTTATCGATCGAATGACTGCATGAGCGCCCTGGTCACCGATGACGATGGTAATGATAATGCTGATAAACGCCCGAAGGACTGAATTCGAATATTATGTCCGCGCGCGCGCGTGTGTGTGTGTTTTAGGACGAGAGGTTCTTGTAATGCGGGAGAGTGGAGCTTTCAAGAGGCCGAACAGGAGCGCCCGATGCAATTCTCGACAGCTGCGCGCGGCAAGTGCCGCTCGTTGCTATCTAATTGCAGCCAAGATATTGCATGCGCCAGAGCGCTTTCGGAAACAACGGCTGACTAGAGATTCGAGTTGCGAAATTTCGCTCTCTGGCTTGGGAGTGACTTGAAGCTTTTTGTGATATAGTGTGATGAGGTATATGTGGCTGTGTATATATTTCGCGTACATTATATAAAATTTAACAATGGAATAGAAGCATAATCAAAACGGCATGCAATATGATCCTAAGAAATATTACAAATATTTTATAATTTAATAAATCTCCGTTTTATCAAAAATGCAAAAGCGAAGAGCGCGTTAGCGAGGGATAAAATAGCTCCTATTAATATAAATGCAAGTTATATAATTGTTTAGTTTTATGAAGTCTATCTACCTGTACACATAATTCTATAATCCATGATAAATGATGAATGTATGTCTGCGCAGTTACGTGCTATATGTTTAATTATATATAAAATTCTTTTGTTTTGTTGTTGTGTTGTCGTGTATAGGTGTATCGGGCTCTGTGTTTGTGTCTGTTAGGAAATCTGTAAATAAATATGTTCGTGTAATATCTGTGAAATCTTTGTTTTATATTCTTTAGTGGGATTAATTTGGCTTATGAAATTCATTTCGCTGAGCTGGCTAGATGGACACTGGAGAAATTCCAGCTAACGTAATTGACTTTCTCTATTTCGTTCCAAGTTTTTGCATAACGACTTTATAAATCCTCTAAGTCGTTCTAAAACATATTAATCTGATGAGTAATTTTTGATTTAGCCTTATTTTAAAGTATAAAAAAAAACAAATTCCCACGTCAGATAATTATTTAGAGCAATTAATAACGAGCTATATTTACTCTTCAATAAATATGCCAATAGCAGCTCTTACGAAACAAATAAATATTTCCAACGCCCAACTTTTGACGCTTATAGAAAATTTATCTATTATAAAACAAAATACGAGCAGGCGAAACTCACGGTCGCCGAGTGTCGTCTGGGCAGCGGGGGTGGGATGATGTTGCCCTCGGGGAGCAGCGACTCTGGGAATAGAGAACTCCGAGCCGGCAGTCCCACGCTGTACGTTCTATTTTGCCTGTAAAAAAGAAATTACGACTGATCGTTTTTTATCCGGGCGCACAGGCGACCTTCGACCTACATACCGCCTCGCGCATTATATCGCTTGGCTTGTCACGCGCGACGGTAAAAAAAAAGGCAAATTACCCCACGCACGCCCGCGTATGGATAAAAGTCGACCCTGTGATTTTCCTTTTTCCTTTCATAAGCCCGAAGCTTGGAGCTTAAAAGTACCGGTGTGAGAGAGCGAGAGAGAGAGAGAGAGAGAGAGAGAGAGAGCACCCGATGACACGAAATTCCGTGGCGCCTATCGATTGGCATTCGGCTCCCACGCCGCGGCCGCTCTTTTGCTCCCCTCGCATCCCGACAGCAGTTTAGCAATATCATGGGCCAGTAGCTGGCGGGCTGAATCCGCTGTAAAAGCCTTTTTCGCCTATACAGACAGCGGCCACGCGCGCGCATTGATGGCAGATGAGGAAAAAGGAAGGGTCGCGCGCACATGCGGCATTTCAGCGAATTCCTTCGGCGAACGATTTATTCTCTTCTCCCCTCCCCTCTCTCGGGCACCGAAAGCTTAGCCCCAAGGTGCCCAGTACCAGCGCGGTTAGCTCGTCTGTATTTTGTCGAGTTTTTTAACGATGCGCATGAAAAGCTTTTAGGGTATGATACATCCCCACATTTGAAAAAAGTCTAACGGCTTCTTTAGGGAGTTTAGCTTTCCTTGATTGCGTTTAAAAACAAATCGAGGCTCCGCAGGCAGGTATAAATCACTGAACTTGACAATAAAACATATGCTCTGATTTAAATTTAAAGAGTAGGTATGTTTTTATTAAACACGAGCGTGAAATGAGCTTCTTTTCGGTGCCAGTAAGTTGAATAGAAAATCGCGCGTTTCAAACGTGCTTTGAAAAAGCAAAGAATATTATTATTCGCCGCTCTGTGGTGAGAGATAATATTTATTAATTGTGTTGTACACAGCTCGAAATGCATAATCACCTACTCAACGTCTCAATGCTCTCGTTAAAAAACTACGGTGTTTAACCCGGGAAGAGAAGCTATTTCAGACTCGGCTGAGGTGTTTTCAACACTCATAGCTCGAAATAACTTATTTTCATGCCTTGTTGGGCAATATACTATTTTACACTTGTATTATTACACAATATTAAATCCTTAAATGGCACGGCTTTTTTCAGTGTTTATGCCAAAACTGGCAGTTGGTAGCAAGATGGTGATATACCGACTTTATGTTCATATATAACCCATTGCCAATTAAGGGGGAATGAATTTATTAGTTTAATCAATTAAATTTGGAATTACATTAATTTCAAAATATAAACAAAAGTAATTGTTTTAAAGACAGATGATACTTAAATGTGAGTGATTAGGTATTGACTAGAACCCTGTAAATAACGTGTAAAAAAAAGTGCCGATGAGTCCCCACTGATATATCGTGTACTAAACATTTTTAAACTTGAATATGAATATGCTATTCATTAGGTAAATTAATAATTAGCACACTGTATCATACAGTCGAACATCGTTGAAATAACCACTAATCAATTCAAGCCTAAAGTAACTGTCAATCTCGAAGTTTGAAGCTACTGGTTAAAAGTTACATTATAACTCTTAATTTAGTTTACTAATATACAATAAGTTTATTTTTAATTCCGAGCATCTAAAGTAACATCGGCGTAAAGATGCGTACAATAACCTGTTCATGAATTGGTATGGTTATGGCAAACTAATGGATGTATAAGACAGACAATTTTGAGGGAAAAAAAAAACTGACCAAGACATAGTTCAACATATAAATCTAATGAAACTACTTTGACACGTTAAATTTCAGCAGTACAGACTATATAATTGTGCCAATAAAAAATAAACAAGGATCATATTATAGTTCAAGAAGTATATTGATAGAAATAAAACTTTTTTCTAAAAATTAAAATTAAAATATTATTCATTATATTTTTAAAAACTTAAACATATGATATACATTTAGTAAATATAACTATGATTTGTAAATAAATGATCTTAAAAATAATTTGAACTTAATTTATTTTGTAGAGCTATATATAATTCATAAGTATGTGTTACCTTGGCTGACGCGTGGGACTAATGTCACCAGCATGTAGAGTCGCTCCGGACATGTTGTTGAGCTCTGAAACACAAAAATGCAAAAAGAAATAATTAATATGCCTGGCATGACTATAAAATAAATTCGTTCGGAGAATGAGAAGCTAATCCGTAATTTTCTCCCCTGCGATAACGGGGGCACATCGTAAACAGAGCCCCCGTAATTGGTACATTCCGCGCGCCCATATCTCGCAATACTCATTGACATTTAGGATATCGACCTCTTGTGGCTGCGGCTATTTCCATCGCTGCTTTCCCGGCGGTGGCCGTAAGGCGACGAACACGGGCAAGATGTAATCGCGTCGATCAATAATTCGCGCACGTGTGCACGCCTCGTCGAGTTTCCCGCGGCTCCGCGCTTTCGCCGCGCTCTACGCATGAGCATTTCGCGCGAGTTATTGGTATTTACAGAGCAGCGCGTCGTAAACACCCTTGTCACGTGGACAAACAGGGCACACCAGTTACACACAGCCCGTGAACTCTTGATCTGCCCGTCTCTCTCCCTCACTCTCCCACTCTCTCTCTCTCTCTATAGTTGTCTCGGCACACGGGTCAGCGTAGTGGCCGTTCGTCCTAAAGTTGGCCTTGCCACGTGCGCGCGGCACAATCGCGGATTGCGAGATCGTGGCCAATCCGAACTTTCTTCCCTCTAGGCGCGATACTTTTGCCGGCGGCAACTATACGCCCCGCGCTAGCGCACTGCCTTATCTCTCCTATCAAATTTTCCTCGACCGCTCATCCCTTACGCAACACTCGATTTCTCGACGCTCATTGTTTCTCTCGGCCGTCTGGCACAATAACGGTAATCTCACTCAATTAAAGAGAGCTGGTATCGCGTATGTTTCTCGGATGGCTCTGGGAATCTTAATGGGGAGGGAGCGGACGAGACACGAATTGAAGAAACGTCGCCGGCGAAGGACACCTGATGCGAGAGCGCCCAGCCCGCCTCAAAGCCGTATTATTCCGAGCAGCTTGATTGGAGGACTTTCATTTGCATGAGATATTGACTCCTCTCTCGCTCCCCCTCTCTCTCGCTCTATTCCTTGAGCTGGAGACTGCTGAAATGCTGCCCTTGAAGGTGGCTTAATTCACGGTGGAATTAAATGGGCCGAGATTCGCCCGCTGAATGAAGAATGGCAAACCCATTCAAATTCGCCTCGTGAGCATGGAGTATCAGGACGCGGGTGCGCTCGCGCGCGCGCCGGCACGGCTACTAATTACGAGTCAAGGTCTCTTCTAGCGCGCACACGGGCCACCTGCATCTGGCGCAACTGTTATCATAAATAAGCACGGCCGCCTGGCATTTTATTGGGGGCTAAAACTTTTGCGACGCTCGCTCGATGTTCTAGAGACTATTATTCGGATTACGTAATAATAAGTGAAAATAACTTCTCATTCTTTACTCAGATATGGAATTATTAAAAACTGAATAGGTAACGATCTTGAATTGTTGGAAGAGGTATATTAATAACTCGAAGGATTACATAACTTTTCAATATAAAAGGATTTATCTATAAAGGACACTTTTTCCATCTTTTTTGATAATTAAAAAGTTTTTCGCGAATTCTATAAAATTTAACTCCAATCGTGGCCCTAAAACAGTCCCTTTGCAAACTGTCATTTACGCATTCACGTTATATGTCTCAAACCTAATGGGAAAGTTAAATTTGTTGCAAACTTATTAAAAAAGATTTAAACTTATTTTTTATTGAAATTTGAGAGCTTCCAAGCTGACTGACTGATTAATCAACACTCAAGCTAAACCATTGGATCAATTGACTCAAAGTTTTTCGCGGGTACATTACTTTTATGTTATCAAGGCTAACTATAAGAAAACAATTTATTCCAAACAACTCCAAAGAGGGAAAATAGAATTTTTATATTTTTACGAATTTGTTAATATCTTTGAAATTTACTAAGTTTTAAATTAGTTTTTTCATAGAAATTACTCATCCACATATAGATCCTATGCGCAGATATGAGTACATTATTTATAGATTCAGAGTGTATATTTTGATGATCACACATAGATCCTTTTACATAAGAATAGATCTCTTCAAGATATTAAGAGCAGTCATATGATGAAGAGCAGTCTTGTAATGGGAAGAGCTGCAACCCTGTTAACTAAAGACTTTCGGCAAACTCTGCCGGTAGGAACAAGAGAAACTTGAGCTAATATGGTTAACAGTATGTTGAAGCTCCTTATCCATGGCCTCGTATCGGTAAACTTTCACTCAAACAAGTATAAGAATTTACATAAAAAGTGATTTCGCAACCGGAAATGTTATGAACTACTTCTTAAAAGTGGAAATTAAGAATTGATTCTGAAATTGCCAGAAAAGTCATCCCTGAGTACTTAAGTGTGCCCAAGTAAGTTCTCCTAGTAATTTGGTCAGCCTTGCTCTTGAGGAGAAAACTACTAACGCGATCTACAACGATATATTTCAAATTATTCCTCTGTCCAGACAGTCCCTATTACTTTTAGTATACTTGCTCTTACAAGTGTTTATTGTATAGGGCTTTTATATAAAATTGAGTACTGTTACAATACTTAGACAGCTTTAGATTTAGCTGCAATATGGCTGAAGCCCTTTATGTATGATTCAGTCACATTATTGTCTTTGACAAAGGTGAGACTTTATTTATTAATTAAGTTACCTCGAGTACAATTATGGAAGCTTCAACATAATTATTCAGCAATGGATAATAATGTAAACGTAGACAAACATAATGTCGTTGCTCCGCAAGAAAATCACTCCAAATTAACATCGTCTAATTCAACGTCGTACTCATTACACTTTTCCCCGCATAAGAAACCACTTAAAGCCTCCCTCTCAGGGTTACCACCGTCGACGAAGCCTCCCATCCGCGTCATTACTTGGCCTAACAAACCCCAAAACAACTCGATTTGTATGAAAATGAGTTAGCTAATAAACAAGGCCGACGTAGGGGAGAAAGTTTGGAGACAGAGCCTCGTCCCTGGAAAAATCCCGGGAGAACGATGATCGCTGGCTTCATTAGCCGAAAGCTCTCTCGAGGTTTGCACGAGTTCGCTGGCACGCAAAGCTTAACACCTGTTGTTGAGCTGTTAACGTAATCAGTTTGACGTACGGCAACGGCGCACAAAGCCGAGGACAGAGAGTAATGGAGAGACCGGAGAAAAGATCACCATTCCGAGGGTGTTTGACACCGAGATTTAACAATACGAAACCTTCGCTTCGTTTAATATATTTTTCTCTCTCCCCGCAGTGCGAAAGTTAAATCAATTCATGGTTTCCAACTCAGCTGCATAAAATCCCCAGGCCGACGACGGTTACGCCGCTTTCTCCCCCCGGAGCTTTCACGAAATTTAATTAATTCCGACTTCCCTCGTTGCCACGGGTCGCTGTTTTTGCCTTCGCTTTTACTCGCTCCGACAGATCGTTGATTTTTTTATTCTTTCCGGCCTCAATAAAGAACGCCGACGCCTGTGATAAGAAGTTTTCCGACTTTTCACTTTTCATTTAGGGATTCTTTTCATCCAGGGTGTCTCTCTCTCTCTCCTTCTCTGCCATGTCTGAAATTTGACACGCGTGGTGGTCGTACTTTTTATTTTTCTTTCGTTCAAGCTGTATTGATTCCGACGTCTAATTAAAAAAGTATGATTCTATAGGCGCGTAATCCTGCGATTAATGGTTTCGGTGTTCCCGCAACAATTTAAACGTCTAAATGTGTAATCCAGAGGTCGTTTGAGGTAAATATATTCCGGTTTTCCAAGCTCCTCCATTATTTATTGGACTGCTCATCTGTTAGAGGATTAACATCAAATTATCTATTGCGCATTTTTGGAGCGCGTAATGTCTTCTAATATTTCACGAAACTTTTATGATATTAAAACAGAAAATATAGGATTTAAATTTAAGAACAAAGGAGTTATATATCTTTAGGTAGGATATTCAGTCATTATAATCCTGATATTCACTTATTGTTTTTAAAAAATCTCTATTCTTTAAATTGTTTGACGAGATATTTGGATTAGTACCCAGATTTTTTTGAGCCTTCTTAATGTTTTTTTTTAATCCACAATATGTGCTCGCATCTGATGGTCTAGAGGCGTGCTTGGATATAATCGGATATTGACTAATATAATACGTACGAATTCTTTGTTCCTTTTCTCTTCTCTCTATTATTCCTTACATATAACACATAGAGACTTTCACGAAAGCTCCGTTCAAAGTACCAAATCTCTATCTCGAAGTACATCTCTATCAGCTCCTCTGCCCCTTTCTGCTCCTCATGCTACATACGATAGATGGGAAAAAAGAAAGCATGAATGGAAAGGGAGCAGTGAAAAGAATTTGTTATGCATTCGACAAGAGCCCCGACTAAGTCGGCCGGACTAAAGCGAACCTTATTCTACTTTATCTCCTACAGTATCGTTGAGAAGTCTATTTTATTTTATATTATATGCCAAAATGATTCTTTTTGCATTTTTTCCCTTTTAAAACATCTTACAATGATTTTACCCCACTTTCATGTTAGTTGTAAGCTACAGAATAAAATGAAATAAAGTTATATTATATATTTTATTTTATCGTTGGAGAAGTAAAGGACAATCCCAACTGTATATAATAATGTTATCTTTTATTAGATACTTGGAAAAATAAATTTATTAGAAGCTTTCAAAATTACGAAGATTAAAAAATTATTATTTTCACAATTTGAGAAAAGTCTGAAAAAATTAAGATAAAATTTTTCCATATGTTACAACTAGAAAAGTTAGTCAAAATTCAAGCAACATATTAAAATAGAATATTATCATTAATTTTTAGAAAAAGTTTATCCGAAAACATTCGTATAAGTGGATGCCACAAGTTATTGGTGAATACTTTTATCTAATTATATTGAAGGACTGTCAACTTTTCAACAAAATCAACAAAAAGATTGTGTCAAAATTATTACACTATGCAGAGAAGTCAGCTACAGACTGTCAGTGAGAGAATGTTTACATTCCAATATGGTAAAATTATTGAACGCAAGAATCAACAATACTACATTCTAAATATTTTATCTGTATATTATAGTCATTTATCTTTTCTTAAGGTGATTCCGGCATTTTTTTAAATACTTATGTATTTAAATACTTATGTATTTATGTATAGAATCAAAAAATAAAAATCTAAATTGAAAGCTGAAATCTCAAGCTATTTAATGGCGTGTGTCCCGAATAGGGTCACCGAGTAAATGAAAAAGAAAAAAACTTTGAAATTCGTATTATTATTACAGGCTCTTATGGGAGAGTACAGTTTCCAAGTATTAATTTTCCTGGTACGTGTTCATAATACATAAGTTCTTTAAAAACGAACTTGTAAATAATTGTTCATTATCTATAGTTTACGATGATGGATTGAAAAATGACGATCACCGACAAAATTTTCAAGAAATCTTTATGTATAAAATCAAAAACTGCTCTTCCTGTGTCTAAGATACACTCCCAGGTCCGTAGTACTTGATCAATAATGATGAATAATTTTTTATTTCTTATATTGTAGGGTGCTTTAATGGTTAAGAGCACTTTATAACTTTTTGTTAACTGTTTTTATTGCAAATTGATAGATTCTCTAAGTAAAAATGCAATGCACCCTAAAGAGCCTTCCAAAGGTACGGCCCAGCGCAATACTTAATTATTTTTCAAATTCCATCTTAAAAGTTTAATATAATATATACATATAGTTTTGAAGTTCTGTAGAGCAAAATGGTCTTTTGCCCAAACATTATTGGAATATAGGAAAAGTATTCGTTTATTACAAACAAGTCATATTGCCCTACGTTCCCCTACTATTGGTTTATTGATCCCTAAAAGTAATACATATATATTGGTAATGGATCCGGGTAATAATCCATATTGCTTTTACCCCCTAGAATTTACTGTTAAATTGATCTTGATGGTAATTCCTAAATCAAAATATTGCGTCCGATAAAGAGACGTATAAAAATATTGTGTATTCTATTTTCACATAATGGCTTCTAAATAGACACTATTTCTGATAAAATGGATCATGGTAGAAGTTCCCAGACCCATTTTATACAGAGATATAGCATTTTCAATATTTTTACTGGTGTACAGTATTTTGAGAGACCAGCTAGTGGATTTAGATGAACCAAAGCTTAAATTACTTGAAATTACTGTAGTTCTGTACCAAAGAGTTGAAATTATAAAATTTTTTTTAGCAAACATTTTTTTAATGAAAAAAACTACTTTAATTTCATTAATTTTATATACATTTTTATATTTTTTATGGTTTTTAACATTCCCAAATTATTTATTCGAATATTCGTTATATTTTCAACTCTTCGGGCCATAACTATACAGTAATTTTAAGTAATTTAAGCTTTGCTTTATCTAAATCCATCGGATGGTTCTCTCAAAAAAATCTGCACACCAGTAAAAATCTTGAAAATGCTATATCTCTGTATAAAATAGGTCCGGAAACTTCTACCTTGATCTATTTTTATTAGAAATAGTGTATATTTATGAGATTATGTATTGTCTAATGTTTAGAACGTATTTTTCTATTTTTTTCTGCGGATGTGGGCCTTAGAAGCCACTATAGCCGACAAAAGAATTTGATAGACTTTTATTTTACTCTTTAAAAAACAATGGCCCAATGATGTGAAGCATTTAAGGATTGATTTTGATTTGACTGTAAGGAATAGGCGCGAAAATTTGTTACTTCTGCTACATTTGAATTTTTCAAATTGAATTTTTATTCTTAACTATTTCAAAAATTAATTAATTAAATCAAATTAAAATAAGAAGATATATTTTTTTCAAACATAGTAACTTATATCTGAGAAATAAAAACCTATATGAGAGCCACCTAAGAACACTGATCTTCATTTTCAGGTATCAGTAAATTCTCAATGGAATCTCATCAAAATCCGTTTCCCAAAGGCTACAACGTCCTTTTTCGTAAAACTTTGATACACAGACTTCTATATATAACAGCCTTTTTATGAAAGGCTATTTTATTCCCTGGGACATGTGAATCTTGATGTCTGCGACCGAAGCTATTGACAGGCGCCGATCATAAAAATAAAACTCCTTTCTCGCTCGCCGTAAATCGTGCCTCTCGCATGACCCAGCCGAATCGCCAAAGAGCGAGCGAGTGATCTTCCCGTTTACGTGTCACGCAGCAGACCATAAATCAGCAGCCGCATGTGTAAATCAGTTATCTACAAGCGTCAAATTCGTTTCGCCCTATATAGATTATAGAGTAGAATCGCGTGTATCGTTGTATGTGTGTGTGTGTGCGTGTGTGTGCGTGTGTGTGCGTGTGTGTGCGTGTGTGTGCGTGTGTGCATGTGTGTGTGCGTGTGTGTGTGCGTGTGTGTGCGTGTGTGTGTGCTGCTAGTACCTGTAAAAACACGCAAAAAATCATATACACTATCGGCTACGTTGATAAATGACGACAGCTAGCGTAATAAAAAGCGATGCTCTCCCTTCCGCTTTTCATTCCTTGATGTGTTTATACGGTGTTGCGATAGCCATGAATAAGCAAGACCTACTTGTGTCATCGCGCCTTTTTCTCTGACCGATTTATAGATCTGCGGTCTTTTTTCAAACACATAGATTTTATCACAGTTTTAAAAACTTTATTTGCTCTTTCGCTTTATAAAAATAAGGTCCATTTTGTTTGTATTGATAAAATTCATTTTTTGCCTGGCGGAACGAAAGTACCACTATCGCTTCCGGCGCCCGATCGCCAGGCAAAAGATCGTATAGGCTCGGATGGCAATTGACACGTGCTCTGGATTGGCCAACTCTTTACTCCCTAGTTGCGTAATATACTATTTTACACTGTATTATGTCAAGTTAATTATGAAATACATACTGTTCAAAATACTGTAAATGAATCTCCTGTATAAAACTTATCGTACATATAATAATTATTAATAAAATTAATTTACAAAGAATGATTTTTTTATAATTTACGTATTTTGATGATTATATTACATCAGAGGTCAACCATTCTTTTACAAAAAATATTGCTAGCAAAGTTTGAACCCCAAGCCCAAGGTTGGAAATTGTATGTCATTATTTATCTTTTATTTATTTATCTTTTATCGCTAATCCAGCAATTGTATTTCCCATCAAATAAGACAATGCAGTAGAATCATATAACATCTGAGTTAATCCGATATCAACAACTAGTACCTACGATCAGGTATATTGTAATTTCAATAGCATAATTTACTTATAATTATACAATCTACATTTAAACTAAATAGTTAAAGTATTATATATTTCTGTATACTTTATTATAATTCATATAGTTTTATAAATTTTATTTGACGACTCACTTGTAAACTTCTTGAGAAATAATTAGCAATCAACCGAGTTTCTGCCCAATGTAATAAAGTTAATAGGTAACAAATAAAAATTAATTAAATTTCATTGGCGGGACCATTCTGTTGAACGTTTTAATTTTTATTGGAATTTCTCAGAAGAAAATAATAGACTTCCAAGTTTCCGAGAGGCTGATAAGTAGTTCGTTCTCGCTTGAGCATGTGTATGCACAGATTTTTTACAGAAAAATGACCGTAAAATTTGCGTTAATCGAAGAACAACTTAAACTTTTCACGCGTATTTTCTAGAATTGCTGTCTTAAAATATAATATGCAGCATCACGTAAAAATTTTACCGTATTACCCTGTAACTTTTGTATTTCATAAATTTTCCAGCGGTATTGAAAAAAATTTTAGTTAATTACAGTAACTTTTTACCGGAGTGTCACCGTAATTTGTACTAACCATTCGTATAAATTTTACCCTGAATTGATGAAAAAGTCGGTTACGCGTGATGTTGACGCTCCCAGGCCGTTATCAGAGACCGCAACATAAGCCCATGAATATTAGACCAATAATTAGATTCACAATAGAATAATTGTTATGCTGTCTTTAACAACTTTTTTTAGCAAAATTTGAAGTAAAATATATGATTTTTGACATAACACTTCCAATAATATAGCGAATAATATATGCGCACATTTTCATAAAATCTAAAGTTTTTACCTTGACAGGGACAGGAAAATTTTCCTGTACGCATCACAAAAAGATTCGCGGAACGACCACATAGTCCACGGTTACTGTAGTCTGTACGGTCATTTTTTCCGCGAATTTCGCCATAATGATTCTGGGAAAATTTTATTCATGTGTATAATGTAAGTGTAAATAATATTTTATGACTTGCTAACGCTTAGATTAACCTAGTTGAAATCAGGCAGTTCTTTCATAAAAGAAGAGACTTAACATATATAGCATATAAAAAAATATATTAAAGTTAATAGATGAATGATTATACTTTGTAATCTGTTGGTACCTTGTGGAAGTATTTAAAAACTATATAATTGTTTAAAATTCAATATTGCTATTTCTCAATCAGCAGTGTTTTTAACCATTTGGCTTCCAGTGTTACTCTCATGTGACATAATATTAAAAAATTTGTGAAATATGTTTCAATTAATATTTTTTAACTCAGAATGGCTTCAGTGAAAGATTATAGTATCTATTTTTTTGAATTTATAAGGAAAATTAATTTAATATCTTCCAGTAATTTTTTTTAATCGAAAAAGAAACCGAAATTGACAAATCTTTTTTTGTAGAAAATTTCAAGTATTTATTTGAGCATTAAAAGGTTAAGGAGGTTCATGCGCGACTCCTAGTGAATGGTATGCCATTTTAAAATGTTACACGACATATTAATATAGCTGTATGAGCGCATACAGAGCTTAAGTAAGCCTTAAATACGCAACAATAACGTGTATAAATAAAAGAACCCTTATATGACATTTCTAGCGATGAATTATATTTATTAAAGTAATAAAAATAAACATATTCCTGTGTTAAATATCTTTCTTGATATTCGACGAGGTAAAAGTGGTATAGTGCCATAAGAAAAAATCAGAACTTTCTGAGGCTACTTTTCTGTTTCGAGATCTATAGTTTTTCTGGGAGAATTCAACTATATTACCTTCAGTGAATAGTCGAGAATTAGAGAAAAATATATTTGAAAAGCTGATTTTCATAAGGCACTTTCTCACTATATCGATTATTGGCGACCGTATCTGAAAATTTTTGAAGGAGCATATATGTTCATAGAAAACTATAAATTACTTTTTATTTAATTATCCAATTCTTTTCCTCAATTTTCACAAAAGAATATTTAGAAATGAAAACAATAGAAAAATTCAGTGATTTAAAGAAAAATAATGTTTGACCTTTTTCAATCTAAAAATAGAAGAAATAAGTGCCAACTTCCTGGGACGCAGAGATAGCGTGATCTGGGAAAGCACTGCGCTATTTATTCTGGCTGTAAGTAGACGACACGGCTATCGTTTTTCAAGCCACAGGAACGTCTGGGTGTGTAATCTCCGCGCGAGCTCTCTCGGTCTTCCTTCTCGTCTTCCTTACTTGCTCCCATCCCGCCCTACCGCGTGGCCACTCCATCGGAAATGACGGGTCACTCTCTCCCAGGCACTCGAGCGTGTGCACGCGCGCCCGAACTCTTCGCACAAAAGAATCGCTCTTCGGTCACAGCGTTTACACACTGCCACCCCGATACTATTCCGTATTAGTAAACATATACACTCACGATCGGGCGCGCGCGCGTATTGGTGGCAGAGAGAGGTGACGTGCAAAAGACAAATGAACGCGGAAGAGAAATTGCGCGGAAAAGTTTCACCCGCAAGCCGTGAAATATCGTCTGCGAAAATTGAGACAGATTCGGCGGAGGGTTGAACAAAATTGTTTTTCAATTTTTTTCCCTTTTTGGTGGGGAAAGAAAAGGGGGAGTAATGCGGTTATCACTTGTCAGAACATTTATTGGGAACAAAAAGCTTCTCTTTCAGTCAACGAAATTCTTTAAAAACAAAGAAATGACGAAGATATTACAAATCGCTAATGAAAGAAAGGAGAATGCCCAGGACATCCTTAGGCTTTTAATTGGAAAAGTGCAACCTATTAAACCTGTTCTGTCGATTTTGGACAGACGTTGATTTTCAATCAAGGTTTTTATGACTTTCCGATTTAGTAACCTGATAATTTCTTTTTTTATTTCTTAGCTTTTTTATTTTTTAAGTGATAATATGATATACTGTTCTTACAGGTTGTATTATAAAAATAATTAAATATAGCCCCCGTGAGCATTCTTCCTTAGAGATTTACATCAGTAAAGTACGTTATTTGAATATGGTTTCGGGTATACGGATTGTAACATACAAATATCTGAAAACATATTCAATCACCCGGTCACACTGACACCAACCCAACAAATTTCTTCAGTCCTCTTAATTATATAATTGACAGAAATCTGGCTAACAAGAAATGAGGCTGCGCATCAATTGAAAAAGGTATGGACGAAAATCAAATACGGAAAAGGCATAGGGCATGACTTACAGGGTCAAATAAAATTGAAAGCTAAGAGCATCGTTAGATTTGTAAGTATTCATTCCCTGCTTTAATATTTTCAAATACTGAAGTTAACATTTGACAACGAAAATGAATCTTTTGACAAAAATATTTTTCCTTTTAGAAAAAATGGATAGCCTCTTAAATTTTCAAAGATTTAAGAACTCATAAGTTTAACAACTGATAAAAATTTCGTGAAGATACATTAGATAGTTTTGAAGATATAAATTAAATAAAAAAGGTATTATTTTCATTGACGTAAGCTCAGAGTCGGCGAGAGCATGAGAGAAGGATGAGGTAGAGGTTTAAATAAAATAGAATAAATAAAATTAAAGTTACATGAATGATTATTTAATAAATGGTAGAGCAAAGCAAAACAAAAAATTAAAAGATAAATTCAAAAAATAATTATGACGCGTGGTTTTCTATCACCGTGCGAAATGCTCCGGCCGAGGCGGGAGCTCAGTAGAGCCCTTTTCCCTGCAGCTATGAAAGCTGCCCCTGTATGCATGTAGCGGAATGTTTTCCGCACTGAGCGAGGGACGGGAAGCTTTTTCTGCCGTTGGGCGGTAAGCTCCCTCAGCGAAAGCCAGGCTAAAAAAAGAGCTCCTCTCGGTGGAGGATCTGGCGCGACATTAGAAACTAAGAGAGGAGGTCCGTCTCCTTCGCGCCGCGGTAAGCGAGTGCGCTCCGAAAAAAAGGAGGCGCAAAAAACTGCTCGGAGGGGTGGAAGGGCGAGCTTGTCGCACCCGCTGATTGGCCGCCGTAAGGGCAGCAGCGGCAAACCCAGCAGGTGAGGCTGCTGCGCGTACAGCTCGCTCCCCTCCCCACAAATTTAAGTGTGCGGCCCGTCGACCGAGCCGAGATGCGAGC
>JAPYZP010003000.1:0-14109 GCA_030522985.1 Torymus sinensis
ATGTGAGATAAACAATACATAGAAAGCTTGATATTTTCATATATTTAAAGAAACTGTTCGTTCACTGGTGACTGTTCCAATACTGGTGCAGTCACCCTACAACCTATTTTCTATTCGGAAAAAAATGTCCGACTCGTAAAAAATTAAATTAGCCTTGCTTAGAGCTAAATATAAGAATACGAAAAATGTACACTTAATGTCTGTATATAATACGAACACTTTTCAAGAAGATTAATATTCTTGTAAATAAGTGAAAAAGGTTCGGAAAACTGTAAATAACTTATAAATTATTTTTTCACATTTTTAACACGTTAAATGTTAATTAAACTTTCCCACGAATTAGGGGCGAGCAAATTGCATATTAAATAAATTTAGTTAATTTTATTAATAAAATTTTTACTTATTAAACATCATTTTTTAATGTTCCGAGTATACTATCTATATATCAAATTATAACTACCCGGCTTATGCGATTACATACAGAACCGAAGAAATTAATATTATTCATTAAAAATCAATAAATTATTGAGACTATGAAAAGCAAAAGAATATAAAACAATGCTAATTAAAAATATTAAAAAAATTGAATAAATAATAAAAACAAAATTTTAAATAAATTTTATCAATACAAAATAATTAATAATAAAGTAAAAATCAACAATTTAATTGAATAGTTCACTTGATTTCATTAGCAGTTTTTTTTTCTATAAAATTTTTGAAAGACATCCTACACATATTTTTGAATTTCCCGCGCACTCGATCTCTCGCGCTCTCGCCTCTACAATGAACATGGCGGCATTGGCGGCGCGCACGCGCTCTCGAACGTCGTTCTCCCGCTTGTTTTGGCGGTTTAAAAGTCTCCCAACGGTCTCTGCGGGCGGACGTTATCCTGGGGCTTATATCTTCACAACAACAAAAGTGAAATAAAACGGTCGCTTTGTGTTTATGCGCATTGGGGATAAAGTGCACGTGGACGTGCGCGCGTGGGCGCCTCTGACCTCCACCTCATACTCGACCGCTGATAACAACAAACGGCGAAGATGTCATCGCCGACGGAAGGTACCCTGCGCGAGGCATGTCCTGACAAGTTCGCGCCAAGTGCTTTGGAGCACTGGAGCAACGATGTCTTCCTGCTCAAGGAGAAGAGCAACAGCAGAGCGCCACTCTTGGAGGCGGCTCCCTGCGAGAAGAACGACCTGAGCCTCGTGGCCGAGGTCGTCGTTAATGTGCTGTTGAGTGACAGGAGGAAGCGGCAGCTGAAGAAAAAGCCCGCGATGACGCTGAAGAGGCTCGAGAAGGATATGGACAAGATGGTCAATAATAATAAGGAGAACATTGCCGTCGTCGAGAACTCGTCCATCCACAAGATGCTCGCCAAAGTCTGCCTAGCTGTGAGTCTGCATGTTGTTTTTGGAGTTTCTTTTATGTTATTAGGAGTGTCGGTTGATGATAATGTTTAATGATCTAGAGGTTCAACGAAGAATGATGCATTTCGAGTTGTTTGATATTTATGTTTTACGTGGTACTGTTTATCTATAATGTGCATTCCATTATAACTATCTTTTTAATTCACTAGCTAATGAGACAGTACTTTGTGCCATTTTTGTAAAAAGTTAAAAAAATACTTTAGATCCTTTTCTTTTTACTTTGAAAACTTTATATTTGTTAGAAGTTTGTATGACTTGCGATAATAAAATTATAATATTAATATTTTTAATATAATTTATAGTGTCCATCAGCGATAACATAGTTTTATTATTTATTTCAATTTTTTTTTATTTTTAAATGATTTTGTTTATTTACTTTTGTGCTACAATCAGAAAGTTAAAATTAGGCTCAAGTTATGTTATTGAATATTTTATTGCTATTTTATGAATGGAAATTTGAATTATTACATATTTTAAACATTTTTTATATATACAAAAATGTCTGTTTTTGTAGACAGGTATGTCATCTTGTGGCATCCCATGCAGCTTGTTTTCGTCAAAAAATATTGTACAGACATATAAAATCTAAGCTGAGGAATACAGTCTTCAATGAGCCAATGTTCGATAAGTTGGACCTGAAAGATCTTGACCTTGATAATACTAACAGAAACACAAATCCAAATGCCATTATGTCTACTCTCAAAAAACTACCTTCAGGTTAATTTTTTATCTATGATAATTTTGACTAATTATCTATTTTTCATCGCATAATTATAATTTAAGTATTTTTTTTTAACGTAATACTTTATATATTTTATTTTTCAGAATGGAATGTAGTACAATTAACATCTGAACATGAACATTTAACAGACATTATGGATAGAAGACAATCTCAAGATTCTAAGTATTCTCTGAAACCTACGCATGGTTTACACCTTATAGTTCTTCCAACAGGAAATGATGCTATAAATCCTATTTGCTTAACAGTACCAAAACCTAATAACAGTTCTACATATGACATTCGTTTAGAAATGGAGAATTTATTAAATAATAACAAGTCAGATTTGACGACTACTTTTACTAATCATAATCTTTATTGGAAAATGCGTGAAAAGCAAAATGACAGAATGAAAGTAAGTATAAATTATTTTATTGACATCAATACTTATATTTTTTAAGTTCATGATATCTTAAATTCACATTTTAGAGTGCAATCACAGAACTAGAATTCTCTTGGCTGAGGGAATGGAGGATTCTCCTTTTAGGTGATTATATAGAACATTTAGATTTAATTGAAGATATTCATAATATGATAGATAAATTAATAGCTGATTCTACTGTGTAAGTAAAATAATGTCTTGATAAAACTCAGAACATAAGTTTTTTTAATTTAAATTTAAATTTTATTTTTAGTAAAGAAATTAGTGACAGGACACGGTGGCTTTTGAGAAAAATTGCTACTGGAGCGTGTTATTTACAGACTTTTGAAATCGAAAGAGCAGTTAAATATGTTTTGCCAACGCAAACGAAGCTTGCTAGGAATATTATACTCTCAATCATAGCCAAGACTAAAGTAATGGATCTGCTAAAATCTGCCAAAAGGAAAATATTAGTTTTAATTGTGGATGAAGTAAGTTAATACTTATCCGGCTGTTTTTTTTTTATATTTCCTGTTGATTTATATTTGTATATTTATTATAATTTAAAATTAGTCTTTAGATCATATTTCATACGAATCAATGAGCTTTTTGAAATATCAACCCGTCACAAGGTTTCCTTCACTACATATAGCTTATGCTTTATTCAAACTACATAAAGACTCAATAAGTGATGGCTACAAAATAATAAGAAAATCTGACAATTTAGGAACATTTATTGTGAATCCATCTCAAGACTTAAAAAATATGGAAATGAGAATTAAATCGTTCCTCAATTATTGGTTACCTAAATGGAAAGGCTTATATAGTATTAAACCAGATTTAGAGTTTTTCAAAGCTTCTTTAACAAAATATGATGTATTAATGTATGTTATAAAATTCACTCACCACATAACAAATGTAATTAACATTATATTTAATTTTTGATCAATTTTCTAGGTACACTGGTCATGGAAGTGGTATGCAATTTTTAAGGGGTGAAGAAATAGAAAAAATGAGAGTCATAGCAACAGTATTGCTATTCGGTTGCAGTAGTATAAAATTATTACCTGCAGGTGGACGTCTTCCTGGATACGGTGTATCTAATCAGTATTTAATGGGTTGCAGGTTGGTAGATAAATATTTGTTATCAGTTTCCTTGTTTATAATATTTAATTTTTAACCATAATTTTGTTTTATCAGTCCATGCATATTAGGGATGTTGTGGGAAGTAACTGATGGCGATATTGATAGAATGACTGCTAAATTTATGAGTATGTGGATATCATCTCCTGCTAAGAGAGCTTGGTCAGACGTTGACCAGCAGTCGTGGCGTGAGGGAACAATTGGTAAGTCACATTTTAAAAATTTTGGTTTTATATTGAAAATATAAGATAGATAGATTATTTATACATATCTTTTATTTCTTCATAGAATTTAAACAGAATCGAGATAAAATTGTGAATGAGGACAGTATGTTACTGGCTATTGCCAAATCAAAAGATGAATGCAGGCAGTATATGACTTCTTCTGCTGTAGTTGTTAGGGGATTGCCGATTAAACTATCCAATTGAATAAAGTCAAGTATAACTCTTGGTCTAACTAAAGATTCTATGCAAGCATTTTAACTGTATAGAATTATAGTATATTAGCGAATTAATAATAGAAGTTATTTTTATAACGGATGTGCCTTTTGTAACGTATACAATTTATCTTTGTATCAAAGATTTTATTTTTACATGAACTTTTCGTAAAAAAAAAAGAATAAAACGTTTTTTAAATTTGTACATGATCTGTATATTTCAATTAAAATACTTCCAAGTCTCATTTAGTCTTTTGGTAATAGGTAATACTATTTCAAACAAATTCAAGCTTTAAAAATCAATTTTATTTTCTTTTGAACTTGTGTACAAATTACTGAACCCTTAAAAATCGCATTCTTCGTCCAGAGTATCGATAAAGTGAGTGGCCAACTCAGCCACCGGTCGAATGGCTAGGGCATTGCAGTCGCGCACGTTCTGCAAAATCTTGTCCGTCAAACGTATGTTACTAGCTTCGTACTGATACGAGTGATTGGCCACCAAAGACAGCTCCTTTATCGGAATGAACTGGCGCTTGCAGAGCGGACTCTCTTCCTTGGCGAAAGTACATACGTCCAGAATCTTTTGTACTCGCTTGATGATTCGCTTGCCAGCCTGTAAGAATATGTACGACATTAACATACGATATTTTTGTTGTACTTTTAAAATGCTATTTAAGATTATAGGAATTGCCTTTTTGAATGAGATAAAGTCCCGTATGAGACGTTCGTACGTCGCGTAGGCGCTTTTACGACACTGCTCGAAGTCACTTTTGAACTTTTCGTTCATCTTCTTCAAATCGTCGAAGGCTTCGGAGTAACATGCTTCACTTTCCTCGTTACCAACTGCGTCATGTATCTGCGAATTAAAGTCTTTTTAAATATTTTTCTAAAAACTCATTTATTGGAATAATATTTTAAAATTGGCGATTTTAAGTTATGCGATTCTCGATTGTAATGAAACCATTATTACCTTCAATTTAATGTTCACTAACATATCATCCACAATTTCTTGGTTTCTAACAAGTTCACCATCATATTCGATGTCTTCGATGTTATGTAAGTAGTAAGAAGTGAATTTTTTGTAGCTTTTCTCTAAAAGTTCCAGATTCCACTCTTCACGCTGAATAATCCATTTTAAATCTTCTACCAACTCCTTTGAGTCCGGTGTGTAGATTTTCGATAAACATTCCTAAATTTTTTTTTTTAAATATATAAGTAATAATACATTAAATTGAATGTAAAAAAATATTGTAACTTACTTTTCGAATGTAAAATAAGAATGTAATGTACAATAAAATGAATTTTCTCATCTTTATTATAAACGGTTTACTAAAAATGAAAACTGCAACAATTGAAACTTTTTTGAAACTTAGTTACTCTATAGTGAACGATATGTATCTACAACAGTCACGATATTTTTATTAGTACATGTTTTTACAATAAAATGATGCTTACGTTTTTTATTTATAATAAAAAATGTTTTGATGTCTAATAGTACGTAAAGTTCGAACTTTTAACAATATTGAAAAAAAAGAAGATTTTCATGGTATGAAAGATATTTTACCCTGAAATTCCAAGTAGATTTATGAAAAATATTTTTTATAATTTTATGGATCGCGCAATTAATTTATAACATACTCTTCTAACGCCATTCAAACTTTTTTCATTAAAATCCGACAACTTTTCTCGTAATACATTAAAACTTTTCAAAAATTTACTGTAACATTTTTCGTAATACACTCTAATTTTGCGTAAAATCGTTTTAACAGTAGGAAAAATAAAATGAATGCTTTATTTACTGAGATATACATTTTTTTTGTATGTTATTTTTTTCAAAATTAAAATACTTAATAGATGGGAAGGAATTGAAATAAGAAACAACCAGACAAGAATGTAAGTGACACTTGTCGTAATACATTATTTTATTGCTATACAATAGATCTCAGTATTTTTACATTTTTAAATGTATATTTAGGAATTCACGATCCTGCTTGAGAGCCTGTTTAAAGCTATTTGAAGCCTTATGATTGAGTAAATTACAGTAATTTAATTCAATGTGTAACACAATGTTCGTACGCTTTGATTATTTTTTTCCCTTTTTCTCATTCACTTAATAGCTGGCGAGCGAGTATGATTTTTAAAAATGTTTACTTTTTTGTTTCTTTTGCATTTTCATTCCGTTATACCACGTTTATATTTTCGAATAACTTCGCGTTCGAATGCCAAATCCCATGCACCTTTTATTTTTGCTCCTGTGTTGCGTCTATTTTTTTTTTGGTATAGGTATACGAATGTCAAAACCCAGCCAGCTCCAGCGTTGCTGCTCTATTTCCACGTCTTTTGTCTTCGACTGCTACGCGCTTTTTTTCCTTTTTTGGGGGATTTTCCTGTATACGTGTACTCGTGTATAATATAACGCATTATTGTTTCTCTTATTGTTTGTTTCCCAGGTAAATATATAAACATTCGCGGTGTGAAGTTTTTATCGGAAATTTTGCTTCTCGGTTCGTCAATTGCCTTTTGCTCCTCGTGCCAACGCGCCACTTTTCTTATTATTCGTCTTTTTTTTTCTTCATCTTTAAACGTTAAAATTACAATCCACCGTCATACGCCTCGTACACAATCGTTAATCATCATTAGTACTCGTATCGTCTTTTTTTTTCATTAATATTTACAAAATGAGAAACCTAGTCGCTAAGATTTTTTTTTTCATATATTTTATATCTTTGCAGTCTTTTGCGTCACATTGAATTCGAGTGAATTGGAATTGAAAAATTTGAGCTTGAATCGGGGGAATAATAAACTGTAATTAAAAATGTGTATACACGGTTTTGGTTTTGTTATTTTATTTTCGTTCTCGTTTAGGCTAAGAAGTACAAGAGACAACCTGCGGCAAAAAACGTTTTAGCGCGCCGATACATTGTTCATATAATATATATATATATATATAACGCGCAGTCGCACATCACGCCTTTCCTTTTTCGCGTTCGCTTCTTTTGCCCAGACTCAACGGATTCATAATTTGCATTCCGGCAAATCTCTGCTTTAATTTTTTTCCTCGCGGTGTCGCCGAGTTCGCCTTCGGCGAGTTTGAAATCCCATCGGTTTTTCATTTTTTATAATTATTTCTTCGCATTTTGATATGTTTTCAGTTGGAACAATTATTCTCTCGAAAGTATAAAGTCTTCGTCAAAGGTTTTATATAGGCCAATAATTATTTACCCTACAAAAATAAATTGTTGAAACTCGGTGCGAAGTTAAAAGGTGCTGAAACCATGTTATACAAAATTAATTATTGCCTATTTAGTAGAGCCTTAATCTTACTATATGTATAATTTTATTATTTCCCTACAATTACGTAAATACAAAGTCAAGGCATTGTTCCAACTATACAGACAAACGAGCGACCGATGGAACTTCACTGCCTCGTAAATTTCAAATTTTATTTTTCCTTATTGTCACAGATATTGTACCGAAGGCTCTCGCTCGACGCTTATACAATAATTTAGATCTCACGTACGAACACGGGCGAAAAATCACGTGCAAAATTCTCACACTCAGTGTTATGTCATCATATTCTCAACATTTTTGGTTTGTTCAATATCACAGAAACTTTTTCTGCGCGAGAAAAATTTCTATAAGTACACACTTTGCAAAATTTTGCGACAAAAAAAAGGTTTATCGTGGAGACTCTTCTGTGCTAGCGCGCGAGTGATTATTACAATATGCAACGATATGTTTGTTTTAAAAATAATGCGAGAATCCCCGTTGCGATTTTTCGCCCGCGCGATGAATTATATAATGATGTACTCGACAGATGAGGAACACAAGTAACGCAAAGCCCATTGAATTATAATTTATAGGTTTTTTTATTTTTTATATTTTTTCCCGCAGAATGTGTACACGTGGCCGGAAAAGATCTGAAAAATGCGAAACGATGAGTAGGCGAGTTTCTCGAGTCGCTGAATCGCGCTTCTCAAGATTTTATTTTCTCTCGACGTCGATAAAAGATTATCACTTTATCGACCGAGTTGCGTCCATATTTTCTGTTATCTTATGCCTGTTTTATTAGTAAAATAACTGATAATTATGATAACAAGTTGAATTTGTTAATTCCTGCTTTACCGACAGTCGGTAAAGACGTGTAGCAGTTTTAAGTTAATGAAATAAAAATAGAAAATAAAACATTTCAAACTAAGATTTTGAAAGAAACCAAAATTTTCAAAAGATGAAAACTACTCGGTCAGTAAAGATATCTTTTCGGTGTTTCTTACAATGTTAAGGCCTTGCCATGACAAAAATGTTACAATCACTTAAGGTCTACGGAAGTGTACATCACAAAATTTAATCGACGTCGACACAACGGATTTCACATTGACAATAAACATCTCATGGAATTCAGCGAAGCGAGGGACCAAGTGCCGAAGTTGCTACAATTACTCTGCTCTGTTTATATATCAATTTCAACGTGTGTGTTTGTATGTATTTCAGAATAAAACGCCTCTGTGTGTTATTATTGTTCGTTATTTTTTTTTCTCGAAAAGAACGAAAAATATATGAAACAAAACAAACGCCTCGTTTAATCGGTAAGTATATAGTGAAAAAAGAGTTGCAGACGCGACGAAGAGTTCGCGCGTGGGGCTTGCCTTTCGTCTCTTCTCTCTTTTTTTTTGTATATTTTGGATATTATACAAAAATAGGCCAATTTTTTTTATTTTATTTATTTATCTTCGTTCATCGCTGGCGAATTATCATTACCATTATTAAATATTATCATTAATATTATTATTATTATCATTATTATTATTATTAGGGCATTGTGTTTGGAAGTCACGCGAGCAACTCAGACGCAGAGTCCCTTGTTTCATGTGTGTGTGTGTTTTTTCCTCCTCCTTCTTCACCTGCAGCCGCCAAAAACGACACCATTGCTGAAATTTCTTAATTCAATTCTTCTTTTTTTTTTTTGGTAAAGTGGTTTTGTCATTTTTTGCCTCTTTATTATAGCTAAGCAGATGGATGACATCGATTATTTAAACGCGCAAAACGCCTTCGAACGATTATAATATTTACTGCAAAAGATACAAAACCTTTGTAGCGCTTGAATCCCATCACTTTTTGGAGCGATTGCCTGATCGGTTCATCGATTTATACATCACGTTTTTATTATGCTTTACTTTTTTTCTTTGTTTTATTGAAATTGACAATATTTTCGATTGTTTGCCGTCGTCAGGTGACGAAACTTCAATGGCAATCGCGAGTGTCGCATTAATAACCAATAAAACTCTTATAATATATAAGATCGGAATAATTTCATTCACTAATTTCAATAAATCTTGCGATTCGCCCGTCGAATATCATCACCTGCCAACCAGCCACTGGTTGTTGAACTGCGCGTTGCATCAAAACATTTTTTTCCTCGAAAAAGGATCGAGCAATCGCTCCGAGAACCTCGCCCTCATTTTTTTCTCATCCCGCCCACCTCGCCCGTGTGTGTGGCTTCGAAACACATCATCATCATCGTCGTCGCTGCACGTGCTTGCTCGTGTAAGTAATTTTTTTTTCTTTTTTTTTTCAGTTATAGTTAATAGTTATCGATATGATGAATTCGATAAATTTATATGTTACACTTTATATCTTTTTTTTTCACTTCAAATATACTCATTCAGTTTAAACATTAACGTATGAATAATGGAAGACTTAGTAGTATCCAGGGACACTTTAAAAGGATTTTTCAAGTTTTTCCTACCCCCTCCTCTCTTTCTTCTCCTCTCTCGCTTTTTCCCTCCTTCTCTCTATTCGCTAGCGGATTTTTTTGTTCTCCGCTCTCCTTTATAATCCGCAGAAAACTCCTCAACCCCGTCCCTGTGTATTTTTTCATCTTGTTTTCTCTCCTTAATCTTAAACGAATATCTCCTAAAGTCTCTCGCCACTCTGCACGCTTTAATTTTTTTTTCTTCTTTTTTTGTTTTGTTTATTATCAACCGTTTCATTCGGTCCCCTATTTTTCTTTTTGTTCGCTTATATACGCACGGTTTCACAACGACTCTCCTTCCGCATCCCCCCCCCCGTCTTCGTCATATCCTCCCCTCGTTTTTCATTCAATCTCGGACCTGAGAAGAGAAACGCGGGCTCAAGGTGAATTTGTCCTGCCTTCAGCGTCGGTGAGATAGTTTGATTAACTCGTTTTTCACCCCTAGCTCGACGTCTAGGACGTTTAATTATATATATATTGTGTCTCCTTCCTTTTTCCTTCCCTTTCCGCTTTCTCACTTACTTATTTATCTTTTTTTTTTTGCGGTTTTTTCGATTTTTTTCCCTATTTCGTTTGTTCTCTCCTGCGGTCTCCTTTGTTCGCGCGCACCTCGGAGACGCTTTCGTTGCCCGTGTGTCAAAGGAAAAACTTTAGACCTCTCGTGTATATATTTCATTTTCTTTTCGATCTTTTTGCTCCACCCTTTGTTTGCTTTTGCTATAATGTTTCATCGCACACGCGGCTCTTTCGTCTCCATGCAGGACGAAAAGTTTCGCGCATATGAACGCGGCGGGCGCGTCTCGCGAGCAAACACCGTTTATAATCGTGTCACACTCGAAGCTCGAAATAGTTGTCCACGAAAAAACACAAAAAGAGAGAATATTTTTTTTTTTTCCCCGAAATATTCTTCTTCTTTTTTTTTTATTCATTTTTAGTCTTTCCTTTTCCTCGCCTTAGGTAAACGCTACAATTAGTTCCCGTTTGACATTTTGCGATGTATCTTATAGGCAAGCGGTTCTTTTTTAGTTTGTTTAATTCTTTGGAAGCCAACGTTGAGCAGTCAATTTTTTAATATTTTTGTTTTTTTTTTGTTTTGTTATCTTATATTCACTCCTCACTCTCTTTATGTTTTTTTTTTTAAATTTATTTCCTTAATAGTTACTACTCTAAATATTTTCCAGCAAAACACAGTGAAAATTGTATTTTTCATTTTAAAAATTTAAGACTTTTTATTTTATATCAAAAACACGTCTAGAATTAACGACTCATTCCTTTAAAGCTTTGTTTTTTTTTTGTTCATAGATATTTATAAAAGCTTATTAATAAAATATGTATTGATATTAATCGTATAATACGCTACACCTAACAAATTGTATCTAAAAAAGAAAACCGGGTCCGCCGGGATATGGCGAGACCCTTCGAAAAAGAACCGTTCGTATTTAGAATGGAGATAGTACACATCGGTCGGTATGATACCCGTACATCGAATAAAAGTCACTCGTTTATACTAAAAAAAATTTAGAGAGTCGGATATGTGTATATTAGCTCTGTTCGTGTGTATGTGTCAATCCTGTCTTCTCTTTTATCCTCGTCGTTATACTCATCACCGTCTGCTGTGTATACATATACATCGTTTTGTCGGGAGGGGAATTACACACTTATAGAGTACGAAAAACGCGATGTCCGCAATATATTCTTCATCCTCGTTCCTCTCCCCCCGCGCAGCTTCTTATCCACCTCCTCGCCTCATATAATATTCGTCTCTCTCTCTCTTCGCGATGCGAGAACGCGCCGCGCGGCGACCGCCGCACGATAAAAGACGCCGTAAATCCGTTTATACGAAAAAACTCGGTATAATAAACGCGATATTAATATAATGATCATAACAACAGTAACTTTATTATCTATATATATATATATATATATATATAATAATATATATATACTTTTTTATATATATATTATAATTATGTATATAATATATATACCTTTTTATAGCCTATATAGAGTAGCCGCGGCGGACCAACGCCGGATGTGTGTGTGTGTAACGACGAGGGCCGAGTATTATATAGCGGACTTCCCAAGCCCCTCGAGCAGCCCCCCGCGCATATAACCCCGCGCACCGCGCGGTCGCGCCGCGGAGTACAAATTCTAATAATGTGCTGTATTGTCTGCAAGGTTCGTAACTCTCTCTCTCTTTCGCTCTCGTTCGCTCGCATTCGCGCTGCTATGTACCTTTCTCGCGTCTCTCTCTCTCTCTCTCTCTCTCTCAACAAATAAATATTATATATATGCATCTATCGATTGTATTATCGTACAATAATATATATTGAATTCACGCCGCCGAGTTTTTGTTAATATTACCTCGGATTGTATACGCGACGGTTTGCCGACTCTTGGCAAAGTTTATTATATACTGCCGAGTTTTTATTGGTGATCCGCGAGGGGAATGAATTTCGTAGTGTGTTTTGTGCAAATTTTACGGTGGATTATCACGTTTCACAGGAAGAATACGGTCGAAAAGTTTTGAAGATTATTTATTTATTTATTTATTTTTTTTGCACCTTTGTACATCGACGAAGATCTTGTATTGGGTGACTTCTTCCGTTTCTAATTTGCTATTAGATATTACCCGTTTTGATCTATTCCGTATAAATAAATCGCATACGATAATAATAATTTTCCGCGTTGTTACTAAGTCAACTAAGTAAACGAAATTATTGTTCGATCACTAACAAACTCATCTTATACCCTAATAAACAACGAAACGTTAAAGTAAACCGATTTATACTTCTATCTACGACGTCACTCGCGAGTCGTTATCTTTTTTATTCTTATTTTTTTCTTTACACTCGTTAAATATAAAATATTTGCTAGATATTTCATGATAAACTATATAAAATATTGTAAATAAAATTGCGCTATAATTTCTCAATTCTAATATAATGGCTTCATTCCTATATAAAATCTTATCACAACAATAAACGAATTTTTTTTTTTTTCCCCTATAGAATTAAATATTCAACACTATTCTAATTTCTTTTCCACCCCGCCGCCTCTCCGTTACACTAATTAAGTTAACAGTGGTTTATATCACATTACAGCAAAATTGACAACTAATTTTTTCTCGATATAACATTAAAAATTCATTGAGCCACCGTAAAGCCTGCACAAAAACGTTTACTTGCTTGTGTCTCTGTGTGTGTGTTATTTTTTTCTTCTTTTAATTATTGAAAAATATGTTTCCAGTCCGCCAAGAGCCATATATAACGCGCACCGTTCGCTGCACGCCGCGTGAACTCGCGGCACGAAATTCAAAAAGGTGGGGATCGCAGACACGATTTCTATATCGAGGTTTGCGGTCGCGCGCGTAAGTATACTAGAAAATTTTTCTCAACATTTAAAAACGCAAAAAACAGGGAGAATGTGAAATCGGTAACGTTTATCCCACTCTCATGCTCTCTCGTTCTCTCTTTCCCTTTCTCTCGTCCCTCACTCTCGAATCCTTTACTCTAGTATAAAGATCGGAGATCGCTATATAATTAATAATCATAATAATATATTCTTATATCCTCTCGCTCAAAAGCTTAAAACACGCGAGCTCGAAGGGGGGCCTAATACTTGACAAGTACGTTTCTGTCATGAGTGTGTCTCTCTTGTATTTGTGTATACATATATTGTCAACAGTGTCGAAAAGAACGAAGGTTGTTCTCTTTCTCTCTATCTCTCGCTCGCGAAAGGGGGGAAAACTCGATTTCTCTACGAGACGACTACAACGCGAGACAATCATCTCTCATCTCACGCGGATAATACAATAATTATAGCCTTTCTCGCACACGCATATACTTTACTCTCGCGCGCGGGTATTCAACGTGAACGGAATAATCCTCGTGTGTGTACAATTATGTCTGTGTGTAAGTTGGGTATTATATATCCTCGCATCGCGCTCGTATATACGTGACAGTGCGGTATATACTCGAAAGTTCGCGGCCGTTATAATGTGGGGACGGAGCTTTTCAAGCTCCTCCGCGCGGCGCGCGCACTTGTTGCACTCCGACGCGCGCTTCTCAAGCGCACGCGCGTTTTGCATTATTTTTCTTTTCACATCCGGTGTTCTTATAGTTTTTATTGTTTATTTTTGTTTGGTTTATCCTCTCGGCGAGACCGCGCGCTCTCGACGACGACGTTCTTCGCGCGCCAGACGTTCGATAG
>JAPYZP010003001.1:0-21867 GCA_030522985.1 Torymus sinensis
CTCTCTCTCTCTCTCTCTCTCTCTCTCTCTCTCTCTCTCTCTCTCTCTCGCTTTTGAATCTCGGCGAGCGGGGGGAAAAAAGAGAAGGATCCCCGGATTCCGGCGTGCGAATTCCCTGCGGCGAATTTGAATACTAGATAAATACGAGTCAACAGGTGGCGGGGCGCGTGCGCGCAGCGGGGGCAGAGGGGAAACGACGGCCCCGGCGACGCGGCGCTGCGACGCCGGAAGTCGCGCCGCCAAGGCGTCGTCCCCTGCACCGTCCAATGACGATTGTTCCGCCCGGGGTGCGGCGAATCGAATTTTCGGCAGTCGTCTCGCGGCGCTTTTGTTGGAAGGCGAGACTTTTCGTTTGTTTCGGGTAATCGTGTTTACCAACTGTTGATGTTGCTTTCAATATATTTAATGAATGGTCCATTATTTTTTATAATAATATCTGACAATGTTTAAAAACATTGTCTTTTAGAGTTTTAAATAGAATATTGTAAATTTTAACATGTGAATAGCGAAAAATATGAGTTTATCAAATGTAATTACAATTCAATTTGCACAATTAATAATAGTATATGATAAACCCGCATTTGTAAGTTTCTATATTGAACTGTTTTTATAGCTGAATTTTAATTTTATCACGAAGATTTTAATCCACACTAGCAAAATCCAAACGCGCTTCGCGCGTACTATTTTGTTTTTGAGGTTATGAATATAATTTTTCATTATTATTTCCTTTTAATTAGGTTAAATGATAGGATAATGAGATAAGTTTTCGAAACAAAAAATTAATCTTTTCATTATATTTTGATTTAATTATTTAGTTTAAAATAATTAAGAATAAAAATTCAAATGGATAGCGGAAGTAGCGGATCTTCCCGTCTATTCATTACAGACCAATCAAAAATCAATCTTTAAATGCTTCACAACATCATTCATTGATCCTATATGATAAGTCATGTAAAAAAAGATGAAATTGATAAAATAAGAAAATGTAACCAAATATCCATCGGCTAATTTGCCAATTTGCCACGAAAAATGTGATTTTTCCCTGAAATTCATGCCATTCTCAAATCGGTTGCAATTGTTGAGCATACTGGCTTTGTAGTCTGGACTGATTGACACAAGATAAGCTTCACAAAAGGTTGATTATGACACAAAAACTTTTCATGTCAAAACGTTAAAAAATTATAAAGACCTACAAGAATTATTGCAAATAACTATAATAATTATCAAGACTCCAAGTTCTAGGCCAAGGATCGACCCCGTAACTTTTCGTTTTCTCAACTGAGCTATTATAATGCTTATGAACGACTTTCGTCTCGTCGTGCTCATATTGCAAGTGCAACCAGACTCGAGCTGTCAAGTCAGCATTTCATACATAACACTCCTTTGGATGAGCATTTTAAAAATTGATATTCAGACTTTCCTTCTATCTGATCTAGTTTCTATAAATAGACAGAAAAAACCGCTGCCAATTCTTTGGCACTTAGCTTCCTCAAAATAATTTTCCCATTTCTTTTAATCAATAGAAATTCTAAAAATAAATTTTTCGCAAAAAAAATGCTAAAAAATTTCAATAATAAAACTTTTATTCTTATTTTTCAAACAAAGATATCTATCGTTAAATTTTATTGTCTAACTTTAAACCGATACGTCTTATATCTTGTCGATAAATCAACAAATCTCTGAGAAAACGCAATTCAAAAATTAAAAAAAAAATTTTTTTAATACACACACACACACACACACACACACACACACACACACACACACACACATACAGACACGAACATTTTTATGCTGAAAAACGACGGATTTTTGTACCAAAAGTCTTAAAACTTGTTTTTAAACATTTTTTGTTTGAAAAATTTTTTTACCTTTACAAAGCTTCCTCTTTGAGGAAGCAATATTAAATAATAATCATGCGTATACCAGTCGTCTCTTCCTTATTTGAATGACACTTCCATGAATTATTTTTGGAAGCTATCCTCATTGCACAATAAACGCATCAAGTCCATTATTTGCTTTTCATTAACCAAATTAATACAATAAATCTTTAAATCACCCGAAAGCCGAACGTCACACCGCCCGCTACAACGGCTACCTCGAATTTCAGTTAAAATTTGCAATTCCAATGTGTATTCAGATAATCCTAAAAGAAACAATAAAATAAAAATTCAATTTCAACAGCGCAATATATTAATCGCATCAGCAATGTATCCGCGCACCGATGCGTGTCCATATAATCGAAAATGCGTCCCGAAATTGCTCGTAAACTCTATAAAATCGCTGATCGAATGACGAAATCTCGCTGTTATGTTCAGCACACTGCTAAAAGTCCCGGTAGAAAAACTCTGCACTCGCGATTCACGCGCGCGAAGTAGAAAAAACAAACGCGCACACAAATCAGTGGGCGTAATTTCGCGAATACCGCGACGCGTTTAATGGCCGGGTTGTCACAATGAAAACCGTTTAGCGAATATAAAGCGCCCGAGGAATTAGGCCGATTTCAGTTTGTCGAATACACACACACGCATACACGTACGCGCACACTGACAAACAGCCAGCGGCACAGAACGAAGTACAGTGAAAAGCGCCCCTTTTTTCTGCGTCAGCCCTCCCTCGGGGCTATTTTTTCACCGCCAATATACAACCCGTGATTTCACGGCTTTTGTGCGCGCGACACCCTTCCATCGGGACAATGTGTTTTCGAGCAGATAAGCGAGAGGCGAAATGAATATTATATATATGTGCGAGAGGGTGAATGAGAGGACGAGGCGAGCATCTTTTCGCACGTGAGTATATAAACACACGTGCGCTTACAGTAGGATATGGAGTAATAGAGAGCCTTCGCTTTTAAAATCTTCTTCGGATCCCTTTCTTTTCCTCGCCGTTGTCGATGGATAATTCCCTTCTTGTCTCCTGCTCATTTTTCCTTAAGCTCTCTCTCTTTCTCTCTCTCTCTCTCTCTCTCTTCAACTTTTTCTCAAAGCCCTTTTAGCTATCTTCTTATCTCCCTCTCTCTCTCTCTCTCCCCCTCTCTCTCTCTCTCTCTCTCTCTCTCTCTCTCTCTCTCTCTCTCTCTCTTACGCTGTCTCTCTTCCTGTACGCGCGCTCCAGTTTCGTCTTTCTTTATCTTCCCAGCGAGCCTTTGTCGAGGCTACGTTTATTACATATTAACGTTTCTTTTCAGGGATGAAATATACATATATTTTTCCTTTTTCTTCGTTACTTTGAAGGAGATTATATTTGTATTTTAGGAGATTTGAGGAAAAATTTTTTGTTACGGAATCAGGAATATGGATAATGTATTCCAATATTTTAAAGTATAAAAAGCTAATGGACAATTTTTTTTTGCTTATATTAAATTTGTATATCGATCAAATTTTGTTTATAAATTTATGTTTTGATGAGATTTAAATAGTTAGTAGTAAATGTAACGTTTCGAATATTGCAAGTTCATCGCAAACTCTTTCAAATATTTCAAATCTTTAAAACCAACCTACAACAGAATGTATTAATTATGGATTCTTATGAATTATTTTTAAAAATGACAATCGGTACATATATTATTAATTTGTAAAATTACGCCTTATTCAATTTATTTCGCTGCAAAAAAATTGGTAGCAAAAAATTAGAGCTCAGGCGAGACGATGTGAAGAGAAAATCGGAAATTTCCGAGAATTTCTCAAAAACTTGAGACGCAGTTAATATTTTAGTGATCCCTCGTGCTAAGCCCCGGGACGGACACGACGAGCAAGTAAGCGCGCGCACGGGGGGCGTAAGTTGACCACTGAAAGGAAAGGTTCCGCCGGGAAGGAAAGTACGCGAGAGAAAGACTGCGAGCGAAAGAGCGTAGCGAGGCGGAAAAGTAAGAGCGGGAAAGGGAGTGAGAAACAAGGTGAAAAAGGTGAAAGACTTCGCTCGCTCTCGCGGACTAGCTCTCGGCCCGGCAAAGGATTATGCGGCGACGCGACAGAAAATCGTTCCACGAGCCACCAAGACGACGACGACGACAACGACGACGACGGCGACAGCGACTACGACGACGTTGGTTTTCAATGTGTTCGCTACAATGGAATTTTTTGTCTTACTCACGCTCCCTCTCTGTCGCTGTCCCCCTCGCTTTCCTCTTCGTCTTCGCTGTAGCGCGCGTACTTTTTAGCCGTGCACTTTTCGCTTTCACAAAGAGAATGAATTCTTTTTAATTATACAGTCAGATGAATGTTGTAGTAGCAAGGCGGGCTGGACTTTCTTACGAGGCAGGTGAATTCTTCTCGTTTTCGATTGTGCCACCGTCGCTGTTCGCGACTTAATTTAGCATGCAAAAATAGAAAAATTTTCCTAATGGAAAATCCTTATGAGATTAGTAAACTTAAGCTCGTAATTCAGAATCGTTATAAATAGACAATAATAATTACAGCTTCAGAATGGTTAATTTTAAAATTATTATTGGTTATATGGAAATGGTATGAGTTAAAAGTGCAGTCTTCATAATAATGCTCTAAAGTTTGCTGCAAATACCCGATACATATCTCGTTAGCAACGGATTATCAGCTTGTTATTTGCGAGATTTAAAGAGCAAAGATAAACTGCAGAAGGAGAACTGTAAACCAATTTGCTCTGCCTTTAAGGAGACTTTTATTTCCTGCAGTGTTTGCTAGTTTTTGATTTGAGCGCACCTCGCGCAAAGGGCGATTCCGATCTTCGTGGCCGTGATCGCGCGGAGGAAGTTCCGAAACGACCAAGTTTGCTCAATAAAAATCCTCTGCAGAAATACAAAGAAAACTCGCGCGGCAGTTAGCTATAATCCAGCAAGTTGTTTGGTACGCCTACGTGAGGTGGATGGGATACGGACAGAAAGAGTGAGAGAAAGGCCAGGGGAAAGGTTAGCTCGACCTCGCATCATCGATTAACAATAAGAAGATAACCAAGTCAAACGTTGGCTAATGAATTGCCATTAAGCAGTACCTAGAAATAGTCCGCAGTGTTAACGTCGACCTTTGTTTGTTTTTACCTTTGTATTATGAGCGGTAATGCAGTGCTATTTAGAAGTGAATAAAAATGCATTATGTATTATTTAATGAAGCAACAAAGTTATTGTTCATTTTATCAGATTTCAATGGTAATGTACAGAAACGAAATGAACCTTTATTAAAAATATACCTTGTAGTTGTTAATTAAATTAAATTAACGTACCCAATTACAAAGTACAAAGTATCGAGCATTCGAGCCGAAAGCTGTTTTAATTAATTAAATAACGCAAACAAGACAGTTCCACTCGGTTTGATAAACGGTAGCTGTATTTTCGTTTATAATGCACCGACTGATCGCAATATAAATTCGAGAAGAACGAAATGCCACAGTGGTTCTTCCGCGACTCCCAAATCAAAGCAGTGCTAAATGAAGAGGTTACACCAAATAACAAAAAAAAGATAGTTGCAATGTATTTATTTATTTAAAATGATAGAGATATAATCAAGGTATTATATAAGAAAGTGTATTTAACATGACGAAAATAACTTTTTTCACAACATGTCGATATTCAATAAAGTAGATATTGGCACTACAAACAATTATTGATAAATCACTGGAATAATTTTTGTTTGTCCATCGATTTTAGTTTTGATGGTCTCACTTTGTTCCTTCAGTAATTTTATGGGGACTTGCCGACAGAAAAATTCAAAATTATTCAAAACCCAGAAAGCTATAGATAATTGGAAAAAAATATTTTTCAAACCACGTGCACTAATTCATGAACAATTAGCTAAAACTTTCTGAGTTTTTAATAATTTTGAATTTTTCCTTCAGCAAGTCCCCATGAAATTACTTAAGGTGATATATTGACAATAATTTTTCAACATAAAAATCTTTTGGATACTAATGAAATCGTCCAACAAAATTTTAGACAATATTTATTGTGTAAATAAACGTCCTGAAGATTCTCTTTTTTTAAAACGAAAATTAAAAACAAATTAATATAATGAACACAGTCAAAATAAAAATCATAGGGAAGATACTAATGACATCGCTCAAAAAAATTCCTGGTAATACTTATTGTGTAAACAAAAGCCCTGAAGATCGAGTTTTTGTAAAAAAAACTTATGAAAATTAATTAGTAAAATAATAAAAATCGGATTTCACATCCCCTTGAGGAGCAAAATATGACCTTCAAAACTAAAAATGGTTGAGAAACAAAAAAGGATGAAGTGATTTATCAATAATTGTTTGTTGTGACAATATCTAATGTTTTGAATATCGACATTTTGTGAAAAAAGTTATCTTAGTCATGTTAAATAAACTTTATTTTTATAATACATTGACTATCTATATCAATTTAAATAAATAAATCACATCACAACTATGGTTTTTTTTAAATTTTAGGTAAGCTTTTCATTTAACACTGCTTTGACTAGGGAGTCACGGAAAAACCACCTATAAGAGCACACCAGCGATCTGACTATAAGAAAAATCACGTGATATTTCGTTAAAGTTCAGCGCGAAAACAATAAGTATGTCGAAAAAAAGACGCGAGCACAATAGCGCAGAGATAATCTCACCATCGGAAAAACTCCACGCTTTCTCTCTCTGTCTCGCCAGGTGCAATTTCCGCTGTTTGGTAAATAAAAGCATCTTTCGGGCAAGTCCCGCGGTTATTTTAAGCGCCAAATACGTCCCCGAGATTAAAAGTCGTTTTCCATTGCTGTTGATATTAGGAAAAGAAAAGTCGCCAATAACGACGCCCACCAGCACTTGGCATGATAAAAGACCTCGATCTGGGTAGTTTTAATCCGCCTTTCTTTTGTATTTTACCTGGCATCGCTCTTTCTCTCTCGTCTGCGCTATACCTTGCTCTTTCTCTCGGCTTTTTCCCCTCTCTGCTTTCTCTTCTTCGTTGCCGCCTTTTAGTGCTCTCTAAATTTTTCTTTTGTTTAAATGAAACGAAATCCGCTGGAAAGAACTTACTGAAAAATTGTTCCTCGCTCCGTCAGACATCATTGTTTCTGGCCAAATTTTGGGCGACTGGGTGCTAAGTGGACAAAAGTAAAAGACAGCTTTTCAACAGAACTATTTTTCAAACGCTTTTAATATTTCTCGATACAGCTGTAAATTATTCGAGCTGGGTATAATCTAAAACAAAATACAATAGAGTGTAAAAGTCAGTACAAGGTATTAACACGTAAGTTTTATCAGCTCGCTGTTAAAAGAAACCATTGGCGCAAGTTTCTTCGGATTAATCACTGTAGCGTGACGCTGGCTTTCTCTTCATGCCTCCACTCTCACGCGCTATAAATCTAAATCACGTTGCGCTGCCCATTTTTTGCCACGCGCGCCCCGCAAAATCGACAAAGTCCCGCGTCGTCCTCTGTGTATATTTCTCTGCGTCTCTTTTTCCTCGCGTATACGCTCGGGCAAATTAGATTAACGCGCAAAACACGCGTCGCGCAGGGTCAACTCAGATACCGAGCTCATTTTTTTGTTGTCGCGCCCCACCCAGAACGGGCAATAACACAGGAAGGGGTCGGAGAAACTTCGTTTTCCCGAGAACGTAGCGATAAAGAAGAGCGCCGCCGAATATTCGCGAAAGAGGTGGGCTTTTTAGCCGGCCTGAGCGGAATCGCGTTAAATTTAAAGTCGGAAATTGAAAACGTCGGTATGTTGTTTATTGGAGGCTGGGATGCGCAAGGGGATAGGATAATGAATTCAGCTGAATAAGGGGCGAAACTCCATTTAGGGGGCAAATGGTTTTAAGCCGGTGAATAATTTCATTTTTCGGACAAGTTTTTCAGGATTGCTCGTGTGATATAATTACAAGATGTTTTCAGAAGAGATTAAAGGGGAAATTTAGTACACGTTGATAAAATTTGTCGCCATTGAGCACGTATTTTCTATAATTCACACATTATTATCGTTTGCTCCATGGTTAGTTATATAGCAAAGAAAATATTATAGGTACTTATAAGAAATCTTGGAAACTATTCTTATCTAATACTTTATTAAAGTCGAGTTAAAGTAATTCAAAGATATTCATTACAAATACATGACGATGGTATAACATATTGCAATATGTTATTATAATCACTATAGTATCTATAATAACTATATTTAAAAATAGCCTAAGTAATAACAGTAAAAGCAACCTTGTTTTAAAAACTATAATTATGACATAGAAAGCAGTCTTCTTCTATCAACCTTTTATGTCACCGTTTTTCCTAGTCTAAAGATAAATTTGTTCAATTAGACGTTCCCATTACAAATTAAAGTTCTTGCGTCACAGCGTAGAATGCAATAAAGTACATTGCAAAGATATGAAGAAAATGAACTGAAAGAAAGTTTCTTATTTTTTATTCTAAGTTATCAAAAAATTATACTTCATGTTCATAAAAATTCTAGATTTTACTTGTTTATATTATCATATATAAGTATAAGCAATTGAATAGTCTTTCAAATAAATATATGGAATTTAAGAGTAAGGACTGAAATTCTCCAAAATAGAATTTATAGTATCATTGTGTTTAGTATAAAATTATACTGTTCTACATTATTTCAAAAGGATTGGTGATACCATAGTGTACAGGAAGCATTTTTCGCAAGATTCCCTGTCCAAATAAGTTACTCGTAAAGAATGTCATGATCAACAGATTTTTCACTATAATTATCGACTATTTTCTACAACCAAATGTAAAACCTCAATGCTTCATATTTACTGCAGCTCTTGTAAAGCAAGGCAAATATTCTCCGATAAAAATTTTTTTTACAATCCCCTTCACACGTGTACTATTGGTCAACAGAGCGTGGGAAAACAAACAAGTTAATTAATCATTACAGGTACTCGTCAAAAAAGCTCAACCGAATTCGCTGTTTACCATCGCATGCGCGAACCGGTGAGTGACCGAGTTACACAGCACACACACAGAGAGAGACCCATAGCATCGCGCACGACAATTCCACCCGCATCGCTCAGTCAGGTTTTTTTTTCTGCCCTCTCGCATAATCGCTATTTATGAGCCGAGCTGGAAACCGCTACGGCGCGCTACTCTCTCGCGGAAGTTCTTTCATTCTCGTCTTTCGTAATTATTCCCATGAATAATAGACGACGCGGAACGCGCGCGCCTGCACTTAATTATCCGCGTCGCGGGACTTTGCGCCGTTCGCGGCGATATTGAAATTATTTTCGTTGTCGCATTGTATCGTAAAAAAAGTGGTTTGGTAATGAGTACAGGTATACGGCGCGTTTTCGCTCGATACGGGATTTGGCGCGCGAATTATGAATATTTTCCACGATAATGGTCTGGAATTCTTTTTTTATTGTATTTATTGTATCTGGCGAACTGCAGGTACTTGATTATACCTTGTGATATTTTTGTTTTTATTTCTCGTTGTAATCTCTTGTAAATGCATCTGCGCCATTAATAACGACGTCGATAATATCGATTGTTATTTTGCTTCATTAAAATTCAAGGCATAAATTTTCCTAGCGCTAGCATCGCTCATAACATTCTGAGTGTCTCGCATTCACCGTCATATCTCTCATCCTATTCTCTTCCCTCTGTCTTCCTTCCTCCCACTCCCGCCTTCGCCTACGACAGCTTGTAAGTGCAACCGTGTCATTAATCTCTGTAGGGTAGGTATCAACGCCTTCACTTCTCCTTCACCCTCTCTCTCTCTCTCTCTCTCTCTCTCTCTCTCTCTCTCTCTCTCTCTCTCCCCCTCCCCCCTCCCCTCCTCTCCCCTCCCTCCCTCGCTTCCTGTTTCGTTCGTTTTCCTTCCATCTTTCCTTTTACGGTTTTCTTCTTTTTTTTCTCCCCTTTCTCTTTTGCTTTTATCGGAATCTTTTTTGTACACGCCTTCTTTCTCCATCTAGATTTCTATTTATCCTTGAAAAACATAGCTATTTAAACAAATCTTTATAATTGCAACATTAAATTAATGTGAATACGCATTCCTAATCTTTTGCATAATATTCTATGGCACAGCGTAATTTTAGGGTTTAACTTTGATTGCTACAAAAATACTCTGGAGCTTATTTACTTATAGAAGTTTGTTCTATTCTTCCAAAGAAGATTAGTTCAGTAATATAGCTAAGTAAATTATAACTTACAGAAGGATAATGAGATTTAGTGGAAGATTTTCTTCTAATAAGTTGGGCAGTTCACTTTCGTTTGCCTCAACCAATTCATTCCAAGGGTCAGGGGCACTTAGGTCAAATCTCAGTCTTAACTCTGTCAAAAACTAGTTACCAATTAGGTTAAGAATTAAATGTGACGACGAAAACGAACAAAAATATCATCGATTTATTTCCATTAGTTTGTTTTATTATACAAATAATAAGGTAAAGGAGGGAGTAGACTGGCAAAACCAATTTTGGGACCAGTAGTGGGACAACTTTGAACAACTACAGTAACGGTTAAGGCGATAAAAGCATTACTTCATAAGTATTCTTTATGATGTTAACTACGTAGTCACTTCATTATTGTGTTGATATAACAAGATACAAACTTTTTGTAGTTATATGTTTCAGACGTGCGCATAGCGAAAACTTTGTGCCACTTTAAGTACCCCTTAATTTCCATATCGCAGTAGTGGAACATGTTTAAAAAGTATTGTCCCACTACTGCGTCGAATGGGCGTCCCACTACTGGTCTCAAATAAGTTACTGTGTTTTAATACACCAGTCACGGAAGAAAGTATCCTTTTTCTTCAAATAAACCTTAAGACACGAGCTATCTGCTGATGTAATTAGTTTTCATGTATTATGCTTAGTTTTGGCAATAGAAACGATTATGAAAAAGTATGGTCAAAACTGTCGTACTACTACCTACTTTACCTTACGTAATACACATGATAAATAACAGAATCTTGGATATTATAGTATCAAAGCTTATTACGCATGCAAATTTAAAAGTAGGCATTCAATTATCTGGTTTGGAGAAAGAACCCGAACGTGCAATTTGTTGAGCTCTTTGTAATTAATGGACTGATTCGCTGATTACTACGCGACAGAACACGATCGCATTAAGATAATTCACGTAACAGAAACATGATTAATGGCCAGCTCAACGAATGCAACCCACATCTCCGCGTCATAATAAACTACACGCAGATGGAGCTTTCATCTGCATGATTAATCCGAGCTCGCATATGCGCGCGCGCGCGTGTGGGCGACGGTATAGAAGGAGAGGTCGGAAGGACCGGCGTCGCCGCTCGTCTCGCCGAACAAATTAAACTAAGCATTTTAATTAATAATAAAGAGATCCGGACGACGAGAAATTACAGCCGAGCAAGCGGAACACTTGGCCCCAACGACAAGCTTAAAGCGGAACAGATGGAGCGTGCCTTGAACGCGCGCTCGCTCGTTAGCGAAACGCCGCGCGCGAGAGGCGCCGCCCGGCGTCGTCATCGCGAAAGTACGAAAACCCCGGGAGTTTCCGCTCCCGAAATTTCCGAGATGCTCTCCGGGGTATTCGAGGGAAGAGAGAGGGGGGGAGGGAGGGAGAAAGTTGAGAAAATGACGCGCGAGCGCCTGTCCCATTGTTTCTGGCTTCTGCAGAAGTCGACGTATGTAAGAAAAGGTAGTGGGAGGGGCGGATGATGCCGGTGCCGCTGCTGCTGTGATGGCATTATTGTCAAAAGTTAAGCGAGACTTTTCATGCGAGAGGAAATCTGACCTTCGCAAGAGTTTAATTAAAGCGCGTAAATCCATCGAAATTGTTTTTGCCTCTCTCGGTGGAACGTTCACTCTCTGCCGTACTTACAGTTGTGTGTGTGTGTGCACGTGCATTTGCGAAGGCTGATGTCAGCTACATACACACGTCGACGTAACTAGCGATTGTGCCAAGTCGCGCAGGCAGGCTTTCAATGAAAATTCGATCGGAATAAGTATGACTACGCGTGCGAGTTTAATTAAAAATCGAGCTCGCGTATTTCCTGGTACGAGACATTGAAACTAAATATATAAAGTTCGCATTGTGCCTTTGCTACTGTCGCGTTCTTTTATTAGAAAGTGTTCTATATTTAAAAGTCTGTGAAAAAAGAAAAATTCGTATTCTCCGATTTACGGGATTATTTAGTCAACGCAGTGACATTTAGCAGTAAATGACGGTATTCCAAAATTCATGAACAACGTTAAATCTTTAAACGGGTGCTTCGAAATAATTATGTTAATGGTGATACTGCCGTACACATAATATCATTATCAATATGTTCGGAACAAGGTTAATGGAAATCGATGTATAAGTCTGAATCGTATTCCAATATTGGGCAACCCATTTATGTAACCAACCTCTTCTCTGTTCAACAATCTACCATTCTTTACAGAATTTTCCTATTGGTACGTACTAAATTAAATTTTTTCCCTAGATACTTAATATTCACAAAATAATGTTTCTACGAGCATAAGATAATATATTGCTACTGAGGTAACCTATCAAGTCAACATTAAAAAGTCGCGTTTTCCACAAATCATTCGCAACTGCTTTTAGAAAATTTCACACGCAGGAAAAAAAAAAGATATCTCTTTACGTATCAATTTGTCCTTCTCTCACTCGTGCACACTTCTTCATATCTTTTTTTCCTCATCGGACTAATCGCTCTCCCAGTGCGGAACGAGCGAATGATGGAAGAGACCCGCGACACGTTTTTTATCCGATATAGTCGCCCGGGGAACTCGTCGTCGTCGTCGTCTCTCTCCTCTCCCGCCCTCACCCTTCGAGAGAACGACCGAGACCGAGTAGGCGGTGGCCGGGGTAGGTACCTGTAGAGCTAATGTCGGTCGCGCCTATATATACACGCACACGCGCGCGCATGAACCTATCGCTCGAACATGTGAATGACAATACGTCCCGACGATTGCGATTGCCCTGCAGACGAGTGGCGCGCGCGCGCGCGAAAGTGGAGGAGTCAAGTGTCTTTGGAGGCGGCGGAGAGTAAAAGAGAGGGGGTAGGACGACGGCTATGTGACACGTGCGAATACCGACAGCACCCGACAATATACTTATCGCGAGGGTGGCGCGCTTGTATTTGTCTCCGTGTTGACGCCCGCGTGGTTGCCTGTTCCTATATGTGTATACGTATGTGTGTGGGTTTATGCTCGAGGTATATAGCGAGTAGGTGGAGAAAGGACGCAGTCGAGTCAACACAGAGGGAGAGTGAGGGAGATGAGAATAAGTGTAGGAGAAACTAGGTTGAGATGCGAGACTTCGTATATGTCACTTTTTGCACGCTCTATTCGTATTCGTAGAGTCGCATGCGGTGTAGAATTGTAAATGTAAATATTATACTTATTTCTAAACAATGAATTCTGATTTCAATAACTGCTATTTGATGTGTAGCAAATAAAAGAATTAATACAATAGTCGATTGAGGTTTTTTTAAATATTTTCTTATATATTATTGTGAGAAGGATCAACAGGGCAGTTTACTAAAGCTATTTAGAAGTTTGTTCTTTTACTTCAGCAAATCAGGAAAAGGGAAGTAAAGAAAATCTTGCTTTCTCGTCTCCACTTTCTTCCTCCGGTCTCAACTCTTTCACGTTACCCTTTTATCAGATAAATCAATTTTACTTTGGAGAACCGACTATTTTATCAAAAAATTGAACTATACCGTGTCTTTGTATCGGTAGTAATTAAATATTTATAAAATCACTCTAAAAATAATAATGGAAAAAATATTTTAAAACAATGTCAAATCCCTTACTTTTGGTTCTTAGTTCTATTTATCTCGTTTTTTATGAGAACTCAAATAAATATTTTTACCTCGAAATCAATGAAAAATTATAAATAAGACGACTTGTAAACTAATTAACTTGAAAGAAAAAGAAACAGATCAACGTAGAACGAACGAAGAAAGGTTAAAACTTTAGTGTACTCCGGCAAGGATACAAAGGGGGCGAAAGTAACAGTAGTCATCAAAGGGAGAGCAAAGGCGTGAAAGACACGTGAACTTACATAAAGACACACATACGTGCGGGCGAGGAGAGTCACTTGACCGGAAGCCGGGATAAGGGGGAGAATCGAGAAGGACGAAGGAAGCACCTCGCGAGACAAAAGTAGTATTGCGGCAGGAGGAAATGTCGAAAGACTTGGTATAACAAGACTGCGTCTGCGCGTAAAATGATACGTCCAGGCGCGTGCAGCATATATACGCGAGGCAAGAGAATGAGAGTGGGTGAGCGAGAAAAGAGACAGAGCCACAAGACGCGGCTCGGCTGACGGTATAGCGATTTTATCCTATTGATTTCGCACTTCCCTCGAAGCGAGACGCGTGAGCGCGAGACCTTGACATCGATGTACAACCGGCGCGCTATATAGTGCCGACAGTAGCTCTCGCTCCTTTCATCCCGCGCGCTCGTCGATGTGCCATCCCTCCCACGCTCTTACAGCCCTTCCCCGCCCTACCACTCCACGTGACGACCGAGCTTTTTCGGGACGGCGCTGCGTACAATCTGCGCCGGGAGTTAGTCGACCAGTGGAAATATGCTGGGATTTATACATGAATCTTTAATATGTCGAAGATGCAAGATTTATTTTCGATATTTGAACGGCCGATCGTGATGTCGTTTCAATCTGGGTGTCGCATAACTGAATGAATTAATGAAGATTGCGGTTTGCTTTTGAATTCGTTAATATGGCTGGGGTAGTAAAAGTTGGATATAAAAAAACTTTACTATCAATATTTACGATTTGGTTATAAAGCGTAAATGGAATTCCCAAACAATAGCTTCATAGATTTTTCATCAAAATATTGTTATGACTTTCGGTACACGACTGTACAGATCAATGATTAATACAGAATAAGCAATCTTTTATATTAATATTTTCGTAGAATTGTATGTATTTTTAAAAACTTGTTAAACTACATTTTTAGCTTTACATATAACTTTAACTTTAGATTAAGTAAAAAACAAAAAATTTCCGAAAGTAGGTCAACATGATTCATATTCGAACAGAACTTTCAGTAATTGAATATAAGTTACCGGCGCAGCTAATACTAATCGAATGAAATTTTGCTACCTAATCCAAATGATAATCCAGTTAATTAATTTCCAAAAATTTATAAGAAGCGAACTTTCACATCGGACTGCACAATCAGAACAAGCATAACGACTCACTCTTTTAACCCCCGGTATTTTTCGCACTTTCCGGGATTATTCGTATTCAGGAGATGCGAGAGCTCGAAGGCGCGGGGGGACGAGGCCTTCATCCTTCTTCTTCACCCCGCGCGCGAAGATGCTTATACGGTGGCACCTCCCGCGAGGGAAGCATCCCTATATATATACATGCGCGTAAGCGAGATATTATGACTCTTTGCTTCCATCGACTTTAATATTCGAATCGCTCGATCTCTTCCTGCTAGCGAGAGCCTCGCGCGCTGTTTATTAAATTCATAGACCCCCGGCTGCGGGGGTTTATTATGGCATTAAATTTTTTTAGTTTTATTACGGCTCTCTTTCACGTTTACGAGCGTACATAATATTAGCGCACGGTAAAGCTGGAAGGGAGAAGATTGTTTGAGAAAGTAGCCACACCCTCTAAGGTGCTCCGGCGCGCAGAATTTTACTGCTGCTTCCTTTTGATGTTTTAATATTTTATTACCCGGCTGCTTTTAGTAATTAACGAGTTGCTTGAGATGCACATTTTGAAATTTCATATTTGACTTTTGCTGCTTATTTTCAAACTTTAAACCGCCATTTAGACTATTTTCTCAATTTTTCCGTTTTATATAGTACAAATGAAGAACAGATATAAATTAAGATGTGTATGCAGTAATACGATATAGATTTTATTTTACTACAGTCGAACAACGCGTTGTTTGTGCTTCTTTTCTTTGTCTGCTCGTCATTGTTTTTAAAAGAGAGACAAAAACATGCCTGCGCCATCTCTGGCTCTTTCGCTGCTATATTATATTACACAAATATGTCACGTTATCTTAATTAGGCAATTAAATCGCTGGAAAGGCGGAGTTACTTTTCGGTTTATCATTTTTTAAAGAGGAAAATCAGCAAGTGCGCTTCTTTTCTTTGCCTGCTCATCATTTTTTTTTTATTTTTTAAGAAAACCAAAAACGTGATGCTGTTTCTGGTGTTTTTCATTGCTACGATATAATATAAAAAATCACGTGATGGTAATAAAGCGAATTGCCAGCTTCATTCTTTAAAAAGTAGTACTTAAAATTAAATTCTGTCGACATTTACAGCATACTAGAGATACAATTCTCAATAAAGAATATTGCGCCGATTAAAGTATTCTATAAAAATATGTAATCTCTATAATCTCTATAAAGGTAATGTCAATCGCATTAATTACTCGGATATTACAAAATTATTCTCGTTCGTAGCACTGAAGAGCCGTATATAAAAAGAAATTAATGTTTACGAACGGCTCTTGATGGAAACGGATGTATATTATATACTTTCTATATTTTTCATTGATTTATAACTTATAATATTCTAAATCATATACTCCTGTGAGTGTCAATATATAGTTATAGTATCAGAAGTAGATATACAATATTGCTATCCTACCTAATATCATTAGTCTTCTTTTTAACATACATATAATTTAATATTTTCGATAACATTCATGACCATCTCGTTTTTTTTGTTACAGGTATGTCGTTTTCAGTTCATGTTATACGATACGTTTAATTAAAGGTAAGATAATAAGTATATATACAGTTTTCAATGAGCCGATTTAATTGCTGCATATTACTAAATGTGAATAGATATGATGCATTTTATTGCTTGCTTAAAATAATTCACTAAATCGTTTACATGCCTTGTAAAAAGCAATATCATACAGAAATGCTACTTTTAATATCATCTTATTAAAAGTTGCTAAATTTTTTACTATTGTCCAAATCTATTTAAATCAAGAATATCTTCTTGCACTACTTTTACATGAAATATTACTTCTTACTGACCGCTTCACAAAATCTACACAATAATACGCATTTCTACGATAGAAACATTGACGAAACTTACGAGTAACTTCACTTTTTCCTCGTCATTCACAAAATTCCATAGGAAGTTCTTTTATTTTCCTTAATCCCGATGCGCCTCCAAAGTAAAAAGTTCCTTTCTAATCTCACTTCTCGCTGCATACACATTCGTCCTCCTTCTCGGTCCCTCCTACCCCCTGAAATAATAACAATTCCTCAAACTCTTTTTCTCCCGAGCTCTCTGGCAAGCGCGAACACTTACTTACACGCGTCTGCGGGTTCGAACGCGCGCTCGCCTTGCTCGTCTGTCATGCATCTGCCAAAAGTGTCCCAAAGTTCGACGATCCCGAGTCGAGGCCCCGTCCGGGAGCTCGCATATATGTATAGAAGTCGACTGCGCGCCCGCATGAGGGGCGAAAGAGAGCGGAGTGAGAGAGCGAGAGAGAAAGAGAGACGACGCGCTAGCCCGGAAACATCTGGCGAGCTACGCGAGTGGTGGCAGCGCCCCCGTCGCCAGTGGGTGTAAGTTAGTGGCGTAATATGCTCTGAGCGCCGTGAAATATTCGAGCTCGATTGCCGAACGACAGGGTGCAGAGGAAAAATACGACGGGCCGGGCTGAAATTTTAAAATGAAGTTAGAGAGTGTGAAAATGTGAGCGCGCGCAACGACGAGGACACCGGCAGCGACGGCAGTGGAAAGAATTAAGACGGAAGGATGGCGGATTTATGGGGAATTACACAAATTGAAGTCGCCCGGAGGCCGAGGGCACGCGCAGCTGCAGCTATATACGGGATATGGGAAGTTTGAAGAACGCGTCTGGGCGAGATAGTGGCGAGGAAATTTATGGCTAGTTCGTTCGGCGAGAGTAATGCTTGTGTTGTTGATTTCAAACAAGCTTTATGCTTCGAATTATTATTACAAATTGAACCATTCTTTTAGTGACGTGAAGTAGTTTTTCTTCGTCGTGAAAGATTAGAGTTTTTTTATATTTTACAAAACAATAATATATCCTTAATGTTTTAAGGGTACGATAAAATCATTTGAATTTTTTTTTGTAGATTATTAGTTCCCAATCATTAAACCGACCCTTAGAGACCTGAGAGACCGTTCGAGCGTTTCTGAAAATATCGATGACTTCAATCGTATTCAGAGGCCCCGCGAAGCGGAAACTTAACAGGTTTACGAAGTGAATAAAAATGTGTTATTGAAGTACCAGGAGGAAGAGTCGTCAATTCCCTCATTGTCTCAGCTGCTCGGATAGGGGAGACAGCATTTGCGAAGGCGAGTGGTGGAGGACACGAAAATTTGCCGCAGTAAAAGTACGTTCGAACGCTAGCGCGCGGTGACTGCTCCGCTCTGAAAGTTCTCTCTCTCTCTCTCTCTCTCTCTTTCTCTCTCTCTCTCTCTCTCTCTCTCTCTCCTCTGCATACTCGAGCGAGCACTCGTGAATTTTACGCTAAGAGTAATGGAAACATTTTCTTTTACGTTTCTCGATGCTCAAAAGCGCTTGCGCACTCTTGGATCATAATGGACGTTGCGTGTTTCTCGATTCGAGAATTTCTAGACCCTAATTATTCGATTTTTTTCTCTCAATGGCAATATGTGAGAAAGATTGTTACTGTGATTTTTTACTAGTGCTCTCGATGTGTATATTTTTATTTGCAAATGATTAATTCTCATGGTATTGAATAAGAATTGACAGTTAAGTCTTTAATAATGAATAATAACAGAGGCACACGAAAAAAAGTCTCTGTAACAGAGACTCGATATATATATATATTTTTTGACTCACTGAATACGAATCCAGCCTCAGAATTGCTCCATCACTCACCAATTTTCTTTCCGTGACAAAAATTAAACCAAAATTACGAAAAGTCGACTCTATTTCATGGACTTAGAGGAATCTATAGAGTCGATATAGGTAATACTACGGTAAGAGATGATAGAAATATATGTATCGGGTCTCTAGTACAGAGAATTATTTTTGTGTGTATCGGTGTAATTAGAGTATAAATAGACTTTAGTTTTCATTACAGTATATTTCTAAATTCTATGGTACATCTAACGCTCTAATTGCTTGCGAGCTCGATACAATTATAGCTTTGTTTATTGAAGCTCCATATAACATCAAACGCCGATATTAATTTATAATTATCCCGCAACTACAAATCGTATAGCAGTTTCTGAGTGCTATTACCTAATATTAAGGTGATCCGATATCCACCCTATTACCCAAAATTGGGTTACCGTTTTTCTTATTCCATTTTTAATTTTAAGAAAAAAACTCTCTGGTACGTTGTAGTTCTTTATTAAACTTAAAACGTGTATAAAGAGTTTTTTTCAACAAGTTTCAAATTGAAGGAGAAAAACGGCAACCCAGAATCGAGTGATAGCGTGGGTATTACATCTCCTTAACAAATACAATTGGGGTTAGAACATTGTCGATGGTGTGTATATAGGAAGCTTTTTAGTTAGGAAATAGGTAAGTATTTAAAAAATATAATTTCTGCTATAAACTTATTTCTATTTTTTTATTTTGCCAATTAATTTGATATACCTTTTTTTAGTATTGTAAAACTAATTTATGTATACACATAAATATATACTTATAAATATATATATAGGGATGTTTCAGATCAACTGTCCCCTTCAAAATTAAAAAATTGCTCAACATTTTTTTACCGGTTCAAAATTAGCCCCAAAACACAGCCATATAATTTTAGAGCAAAATATGCAACCGTTCAAGAGTTACAATGTTTTGAAAATTTGAAAATTTTGAATTTTTTTAGAATCCTTCAATTTTCATGATTTTTTAACTTAAAAACTTGAAAATTTTTGTATAGCACATTATATGGAAAAAAGTTTATAATTTCCAAGAGGAATTGTTAAAAATTATTTTTTCATACACATTTTTGGTTGAGTATCAATATATTGAAATACAATATTCAAACTCTAAAAAAGGTATATATGACCAGGTTGCTTTCACCCAGGAAAGGCTAAAAGATGTTTTAAAATATTACCTGTCAAATGGCACCTCGCTGAAGATGGAATTCGATCACTGAAGAAAGTTATGTGTAATTAAAGCTGTACTTTCTTCTGTAACTTTCTTCAGTGATCGAATTCCATCTAATAGCCAACAGTCCAATCAATCATATCAGTACATTAATTTGATGGATGCAAATTACGCTTCTCACGGTATTCTTACAAATATCTATAAAAAAACGTAATTAATTTGATAAAACATCAACTGATCAAGACTTCAACCAATCAAAAGCTAACGTTTTTAAACAAAGAGATTTTATACTTATATTCTTTTGTACTATGAAACATGAAGTCACGATATATGTTTGCTAGAAATACAAAGATAAAGTAAAGCAGAGGTTCAAATGTTTGAATTATTGCTCCAATTACACCAAATCTTACTGTTTGGATAGTTTGAATATTCAAATATCTGAACATTTGAAATCAGTAAACATTCGCTGCTTGCACTCCATCCCCATGTAAATAATATTATTCAATACCACCATATTCAAAGTTGAACGAACTTCATAATACACTAGTTTAAATAATTAATAGTATTTTACAAATAGATTGAACATATAAATGTGAATTCGCTCTATTTTATAAGAATTTTCATTAAATGCAAGAGATGTACAATATGATCATAAAACATTAGTAGTTATATAATCTCTTATATCATCTTCAGATATCTGCAACAGCTATATATATATTTATAAAAGATATACAAATTTTCTGTAGTTCTGGTCTGACTATATCAGAATTTGACTACTTCGTTGTGAGTGCTCATACGTTGTGTCGATTTAGAGTGAATTTAGAATATCTTGTTACTAATCGCACAAGAGTTTAACCTTTTGACTATTTTTTAAAATAATTTGACCACATAATAAGTGTACATATAAGCCTAATAAGTAAATACTCAAAAAAAATTACCAAATATTTTCATTAAAAACGGTTATTCTGCTCTCTACTTTTACAATGTTATTTAATCGATAAAACAACATCTTATATAATATAAAATTACATTTATAACCATGATTTAAAATAACAAGATAAAAACAGCGATTCTCCGTTTGGTTAAAAAATTATCGCGGTGTGGAGAACGTGAGTGAGAGGCAAAACGATGGACGCAGAGTGAGGATACGTTTGGGGTGCGGTCTATTCAAAAGACTCTCTTTCTGTCTTATAAAGCACGCTTTAACATACGTGAAAGTGCATACATTTTTCCGTCCATTGGTCATTTCAGAACTATCTTAATAATTATATTATAAATAATTAAATAATCAATAATCTATTTTACATTTACTGGTCAAATTAACATTGTAATCATTTGTAAGGGACCAAGTAATATTTGCTACCTTCCTGCGAAATACTGCGGTCCTGGCGGTTACGTGCCTTCGTGGACGCGAGAATTTAGACATCTGAACGTGATGCGTGAGCTACTCTGCCCAGAAGCGAGTCGTTCGTTGACGTAAGTACGCGCGCCGTACCGTTGGACGCTCAAGACCGAGCCTCACCGTCACACGTTCAGATAAGACCACATACACGCCTCAGTCGCATGGCATTAAAATGAATTTATACATAGTAATAACATTATCTTTTTAAATAGTAATTTGAAACAATTAATTTAACTGACGCGAGCTTGATCCAAACGCAATATCGACGCGCCCAATCGGGGTAAATTAAGATATTTAATTATTGCGAGATTTTATTTTCCACACTAGACTATTATTGCGATTTGTTTCTGTAGCTGTTTGTACAACACCGTCGATAATCAAGTTGCGCACGCGACGAACTGACGCTGCTGTGCCAAAGCGTTCACGCAGAGAAAAGTCCATTGGCAGCAAATGGAATCCTTTTGATCCAAGAGGAAAATAATCTTGATTTGGTTGTCAAAATTAATTCCTCTTGCCACA
>JAPYZP010003002.1:0-12271 GCA_030522985.1 Torymus sinensis
TTGTCATATCAAAAAATGATAAAGTAACTTTTTTCTTAGAATTTCGCGCTTTATACGAAGATCTTGTGTAAAACATACATTTTCAGAACAAGTTGTATATAGAAATTATGATTTCATTTTAACTACTTTAAGGAGGTTCATGCGCGACTCCCTAGTCAAAGCAGTGCTAAATGAAGAGGTTACCTAAAATTTTAAAAATTCATAGTTGTAATATGATTTATTTATTGAAAATGGTATAGATAGTAAATGTATTACAAACAAAGTCTATTTAACATGACTAACTTTTTGTTAACAAAATGTCGATATTTTAGAAACAGATATCGCCACTACAAACAATTACTGAGAAAACATAGGGATCTTTTTTCTTTCTTAACCGATTTGACTTATAAAGGTCTTATTTCGTTCCTTAATTAATTTCATCACGAGATGCGGAAGGAAAAATTTAAATTTATTCAATACCCAGAAAATTATAGCCAAGTTAAAAAATAAATTTTTCTAACCTCATGTACGAATTTATGAACAACTAGTTATAACTTACTGAATTTTGAATAATCTATACCATTTTCAATAAATAAATCACATTATAACGATGAATTTTTTAAATTTTAGGTAACCTCTTCATTTAGCACTGCTTTGAATAGGGAGCCGCGCATGAACCTCCTTAAATGATACTATAATTAAATAATTTTTCAAAGCATCAAAAGATTTTTTTTCTATTTTGATTTTGATTTAGGAATTTAGTTTTAAATCTTAAATTGTTAAAAATAAATAATTCAATTTATAAATTCAAATGTAGCGGAAGTTTTCGCGCTTATTCCTTAGAGACCATTCGCAATCAATCTTTACATACTTCACAACATTCGGCCATCACTTTTTTAAGAGAAGATTTTGTGCTTAGAGATTTATGTATGTATAATATGTATATACATTTTTAAGAACACTTGTAACTCAATGTCTTCCTTATTTTACATCAGTTAACTCCAAATTTAGGTTATCTGCTAAAATATCTAGTCGCTGTGCAAAAGGAGTTTATTTTGCAAATTTTTCTTTCCAGTTTTGTAAGCGCGTTACAGTAATTTTATTCATTCATGTTAACGAAGTGCTTTGTAATCGTTGATAGACGGCGAATTCAAAAGTCCTTATTGTGATAAATTCATAAGAGGTGATGGAATCAAATAAATTGTAATCTTTAGTAACAAATCATTGCTTGCTACTGTAACTTGTTTAATAATGTAGATTACTGAATCTGCATCAAAATTTTGATAAATTTTATCAAATTTACCGTTGAGTCATTAGAATATTATTTGTTTTCATGAAAGTGAATTAATAAATGCAAGTCTGGTTGTCGTGAGAAACAATGTTTCTTTAATATTCCAAGGCTTTTGATAATTATATATTTGTGAAATAACTATCTTATAACTAATGAAATCAGGTTAATATTTTTGTTAAGTCTCCTTGCACTAGGATCCCACAACAACAATTTTTATGAACGCATATAAAACGTTATTTTAATTATCTTTATATGCATAGAGCTCGGAAAATCACGGAACAGGTATGCAAAGCCCCGGAACCCATTTATCAATCACATAAATTCATACAAACGACTTTATCCGTTTATACAGCGTATACGCACACGACTGCGGTTACGTGCATAATGCGTGAATAATAACCAGAACATTAGCTTTGAATAATATAAATTGGTACGAGGCTCCCGTCTTAGCTTCTCTCCCGTGCGCTTCTCCGAGGAATTAGCATTCCTTGAAGACGCCTTTCGCGTTTCCCTACTGCACTGTCTCGGTATTGTGTGTGGTAATGTATGGTATACATGTTTATATACATATGTACGTGCTGGTGCACGTGGGTGTGCCTGCGCTAAGGGTACAAATAAACCGCAACCCTGCGTGCAAATCGAATCAATCGGCTAACGAGGACTTTTAATTTAACGAGCTTTGCCTCTTAATTAATCCTGGGCGGGTAGACGGGTGCTGCAGCTGCATAGATACGATCCTCGAAACGTAACGGTCCAAATGCGCGGAAGATCTTCAAAAGGAAAAGTTCGCTTCGCCGAACGAAGTGTCGCGTACTTAAATCTTTTAATAGCTTTATCGTGTCCGCTTCTCTTATTGCCCGTGACTACTTATTATAAACGCTCTTGAGTAATGAGTCTTCCTCACGATCGCTGTCTGCATATTTATTAGCAAGCTTTTCACGTAATGGATATTGCCTTATCGCATAGCAGAAACATATCTTTAATATAGGTGTTTATAATTCGCTTTTTATTTTACTTTTTATTCGGCTATAATATATGAAGGAACGGAAAAAGGAAACTTTTTTTTCAAACATAGAAGGATAACGCTTTAAAATACTTTTATTGTTATACCCTCCATATTTCATTGTCCTCAAAGAAAATTAGCCAGCTTATACTTGTTTAGTATTTGCATTCTCAAAGAGAAAGCTTTGTAACGGTGAAATTGTTGGACTCCAAGATTTCAATGTTTCCAAATATGTACGACTCAGAGTCGACATATGCAATTATTTTTAGAAAATGTTGGGGACAAAAAAGATATCGGGATAAAAATTTTGCAAGTATATAAAGTTACACTAAGACAAATAAAACATCATTTACAACATTAACATTACACCGAAATAAATTTTCTTAAGTAGAATGAAAATTGGTTAAGTGCATTTAGGTATACTTATATACCATCGCACCAAAGGTTCGCAATTACACTTTTCTTAAACATTACTAATACCTTTTCTATAGTTCTCTTTTACCACTTAATTTTTTCAAACTTATTCTCAAGAAGTTGTAAATGTACCACTATTCTAGACCTATAAACTTAATCCAGTGCAAGCTGCGTTAAAAGTAATGCAAATTGAAGGACGTTTCGCCGGTGAATGACAAAGGTCCGGCTGGATATTCAAATGAGAGGCCTAAAAAGCTCTTAACCCCCACAGCGAGAGGTAGGCTTTTCATTTAAAGACGGTGCGCGCAAAGAACGAGAAAAACAATAAACCTAAATGACTCGATTGAGTTTCCTGAAAATAATGTCTTCGAGAACCTGCATTATCTTCGATTACATTGATTAAACCGCGCTTAGTGTCGAAAGCCTTTTCGCTTTTTAAACATCAAACGATCCTTTTAATGACTGTTTTCTTCGAAATAGTCATACTGCAGGGATATAAGTATGCTAAGTGTGCCGTATACCTATATAACTCTAGAGAATTTCATAGTTACAGTACAGTTAAACTCCATAACGCCGGAACATATGTGTCTCTCCTAATATTTGATGTTTGATAGTAGAAAGTTTATTGTCAAATTTATCTTAATATTTTTTTAATACAGAGTGATGGGGAATAATTTTAGTCAAGAATAAAATGATTAAAAACGACAATTCAAACGTAAATGTTTATGACGCAACCAAAATAATAACATACATGAAATTTTTGCTGCTCTCTGTATGTAAAATATTTCAAATTCGCTGATTTAATATCTATACCTAATTCCGAAATAAGTTCATCACAAATTCAAAACTATATACATCTACTATTTCAGTAATGGATGTTCATTTTTCTAATAAAATTTAATTTTTATAGATGTTATTACAATTTTCAACAAATTTACTTTTTCAAATAGATAAATTGTTTATCGAACCTTGTTATTGGAAATATGTATAAGAACCAACAAATTTTGAAAATTGTATACGAAAGAAGGTTGCCGTTAAAAGGAACATTTTAAAATAACAATTTTATTCCATTGGTAAAAAATTTTTTTTTTTAAATATTCTAAAAAACATTAATTTTGATATACATAAAATGATTACCGTTTGATTCTTTGTCTTTTCGAAGCTGTATTTCTTTTAAAATTCAGCATAAAAATGTGTTTTATATAATAAGGAATTGTAATATTGTATACCTAGTAATAAACTATTAAAAGAGGATGTCCCAAAAAATCTAAAATTATTTTGGTATTAATTATTTAATTAAAAGTATGATATTTAAATAAAGATTGAAAGAATAACTTATTTATTTTAATACCTCGTCACCATTACACACAGTTGCCTCGAGTAAAAATCCATAATGGCGATGGCGGCTGCTATACGCCAACGTGTTCGAGTGAGGGGCGGTGAGAAGTGTTTTTTACAGATGCTTAGCCTGGCAAATTAACGCTGACCAGAGAGTATAAAAAATTTGCTACATACAGTGTCGTCGCGCACTTGTATGCACGTCTCTCTTTCTCACTTCCTCTCGCTCCGCACTTTCAAGAGATCTTTTATAAAATCCTAGACATTACCACCACCACTACTATACTCTGCCCTCTCTCTTCTTCTTTTGCAGTTCTCAATTTCTTCCCGGAGCCGGTGGAGGAGGAGTGCCTCTCGGCGGATAAGCGCCGGCGCGGAATATGCATGAACACGTACGAGTGCCGTATGCAGCGCGGCACTTTTCACGGACCATGTGCACTCGGTTTCGGCGTCTGCTGCATCTGTGAGTTTTTTCTAGATCTCTTCTCTCTCTTTTCTCTCGCGCCTCGTATTTTCATTTTCACCGTCTCCGCCCCATAAATCTAACCCCCTCATTCTCCCTCCCTCCCCCACCCCGTTTCTCTCCATTTCCATTTGCTCGGATTTGCATCGCGCAATTTTATATTTATCGGGCGACGGGCCCTTTTAGGCGCCAACGCTGCGTCATATTAATATCGAATGCAATTACCAGCGAGCAGCTGCGTAGTAAATGCCGTCATCGAATTTCGATAAATTCTCGCATCGCTCTCAAGAGTTGTCCCTCCGTACAATCAGAGCTCGCAGAGCAATTTGCTTGATCCACCTGCGCGTATGCAGCGGGATCATATGTTGTGCGGTGTATTATGCGTGCATGCGCGCGTCTCCCTATATTGCTTGATACGCTCATCAGTAGCAATGCTGTCGATATTACGGAGATGAGATTAATTTTGCCATGTGTATAATGACGAGTAACTTTTAGCGGGAAAAAACTGCAAGTTCATCTAAAACTTTTCTAAATAGCTTGAAAAATAAATTATATTTGATTTCAATTAAATTTACTTGTAATTCAACAATAATGAGCTGTTCAATAGTAAAGGAATAATTAAATGCAGAGAAGAATATGTATTTTTGAGGAAATATGTGTAAAACTACCAAAAAACAGTAATGTTTTCTCACCTTTTGAGATATGTTTTCTTAAATTTTCAATGTAACATTATATATTTAGTGCATACACTATATTATTTAATGAATAAAAGGCAATATTTTTCAATGACAGTTAATTAAAATTAACACAGAATGAAACTGAACATTTTTTTATCACAAACAATTCGGTATCGTAGAGACGTGTAACAGCAGATGCTTCCGCATGTCAGGATAAACGAGAAATAGTAGTATGAGTTAGTCACGTTCTAAGACGAGATAAGATTAAAGTTTTACATGTTTTATGATAAGTATACATTATATTAAAAGTTTGAGTTCATTTGAAACTACTCAGTTTTTAAACAGTACTACGAATAAATTTTTATTAAATTAAAAGACTTTCTAATGAACAACAAAATTTATTTTTTTTTTAATTTTTTTATAAAAATTCTATTTTTGCTATACAAATAAATGTACCCATTGCATGAAATATGCTAGCTTTGATGGTAGTTATCGAAAAATCTAATGGAGTTGTACAAAGAGTTCATTAATTAAAAATGTCTTTTAAATTCAAGGTACATATTATTCTTCAGTAGAAAAGAAAAACTCGTTTATTAAGTATTGCTCTCATTTCATTCCTGTATTGATAACTTTGAATGTCGGTGAAATGAAAGTAAATTTTCGAATGTGATGGAAAAGTATTCCCCACGTGTAGCCAGTGCAAAAAACGGATAAAGGTACTGATCTACGGACAGAATAAGTAAAACTGGTTGGAATAAACGATAAAATTGCATAAGGTGAACGAAAGGTTTTATCCGGCTCCGCAGCAAGATGTTATTATATTTCGTATGCGCACGACGCAGAATGTGTACGGCATCTGTGTGCGGACGCGACGTTGTGCTGAAAAAGTTTTTTGATTCTTGGCTACGAGCACGGGCTATACAGCATGTTGGCCGAGAGTATACCGTTACTTGATTGCCTTAGGTTCGGCTACTTGTCCCACATAAACACACGGCCAGCATTCAATCGAGGCTTAACGTCGCCCGCTTCATTACACATGTTATGGATGTATGCTAATGTAAATATTTGGAATTTATTTCTCCTTACTTACGGATCTTTCTGAATCATTACAATACAATACGACATGTATATTCGCTTTCAGTATGTACGGTTTTATTCACGTAAATCGAACATTTCTTTCCCAATTTCATTGCTGTTATATAATAATAATTATAGATGTAAAATTATTAACTGTCCGATTAACCAATGAAAATATTTTCTATATTGAGCCTTTATTTAAGTTTCACTTAGTTTAAGAGGACCTTAGCTGGAAATCCTATTGTAATATGTTATCGATGATAAAATCATTGTTTCTTTTTATATTATAGATATTTTAATGTTAGATTTAGTTTTCATACTTAGAAAGTTTTACAACAATGAAAAATATAATGATATTTTATATTCCTGTTTATGTATATTAGCGTAGCCTAAATATTTTGAGAACTAATGGGCTGATTGTAACTAGTGTCACATGGACAGCTTTTTTTTCGTTTTCTGAAAATTACGTACAGCGAATATGTTAAATAATGTAATAAGGAAAAATTCACGTATAAAAACTTACATAGAATATCGTTAAAAAATGTAAAATTTACGTTATTCGTAAACTATAATAAGGTAAGTCGGAGTAATTCGGCCACTTTGCTAATTCGGTTATTTTTCTAGTTCGCTATCTTCACTTATCAAAAAACTTAAATTACCGATATCGCTAGCTTCCAAATATGAAAAATATATGTTTTGAACACTTTTTAATTGTTTAAAAATGATCACTACATTGTTATAAAAGTTTCTATTATCAAATTTCAACGAGTCGGGCGTCTTATAAAGTGAAAAAAGCAAGTATTTCGTTTATAGTCGAAATATAAGCTAAAAAACCTAAATTAAAGTGATATGGGCAGAAAGGTGAGACTTTTTCCTTGAAATTAGTATGGTAGTAATATTAAAAATAATTTTTTTCCTATTTTGTAGAAGCAAAATACTTTTGCGTCTATCATTAGACCTAATTCGGCCAATCTGTAAAGAAAATGTGATCTAATAAATATAAGAAGGTATGAAATTTGTATTACTTTCACGAAATTATGTATGTGTCTTTTTCTCAGAAGAAACTTTAAAAATATGATTAGCAATAATCAATTTCATTGATTATAATGAATTTTTCGTTTAGCTTACGGAGACTCCCGTATAAAATTCAAAAATCATTTATAGAATGCATTATAATGAAAAATGAATTCCTTTATACTAAGAATTATTCATAGGTGTTAACTTCTATTAATAATTAAATACAGGTTTTATATACTTTTTATTAATTTTTACCGTTTATGACTTAATTTATTCTATTTTTTTTCAATATTGGCCAAAACCCACATTTTACACTTTTGCACCCTACAAATCCAATATCACATTTGGGGCGTTCCCAATTTTTTTCTTCGTATTATATTTAGTATACTTTAAAGCCTTTTTTACAATTTTGTCCCAACGCATTTACAGAAGGAGAAAGAAAATATTCCGCTTAAGGTGGCCGAATTACCCCAAGTTACCTTATATCAATGTAATATTTTAGAAATGCCGAATAAAAGTATAGGAAAAAGAAAAAAATGAAAAGCAGGAAAAGTAAAGACATCTCTTGAAAGTCGGTCTCCTCTCTCGTTGGGTTGAAAAAAATGTACGAGATGCAAATAACTCGGATAACATGCTCTTGAGAAACGGAAGAAGGTCGAAGGTGTACACTTCTAATATCGGGTGTGCTTTCAAGTTTTGCGAAAGATGAGACCCAAAGTAGGAGGCCTGCAAAGAGTGCAAATAAGCTGGCTTCTTATAAGCGTGCACTGCCACTCTAGTTGCTATAGTTTTATGCATTCTCGGGAGTGTATACCCACCACTCTCGCGTCTCCGCTTCGAAGCAGTGACGTCCGTAACGCGGCTCTCTCTCTCTTTCTCGGCTTTAAAGCCATAGCCTGTCTGTCCGCTTGTAGCATCAGCGTGCGGGTACATATAGGCTCTCTCGACCGAAAGAGAGGGAACGAAAGAAAGGCGAGCCCTGAATTTTTCAGACTTCCGAGTTATTCCGAGTTGTTTCGCTTTCGCGGGTGAGAAGCTCGTGCAAACATTCTACCGGGACTGGGGGAAGAGGGGGGCTGGAGAGGGGGGGAGGGATGACTTCGCTGCTGCTCTTTGAATGGAAAGAAAGCGGGAGAGAACGAAAGAGAGACGCTTACACCGTACATAGGAGAATGTATATAAAGGGCGCGGAAGGAGAGTGGGCGCGGGGCAGGGAATGTATATGTGCGCTCTCGTAAGGTGCTGAATGGACGGCTTGTTATATGAGACGCCGAATGCAGGCTACTCGCCGAGAGACGGAGGTAGTGGATGAGAGAAAAGTGAAGAAGGATAGAGCGAGGGCCCTTCGTTTTCCCTTTGAAAAAGCTCTACTCGAGCTCGCTATGCACCTATATATACATATATACACTCGCTATACGTGCATATATATACCTAGCCCGCGCGGTAGCTTTCCTCTCGTAAACTATAGTAGAGTGGCTAGGATTTTCATCGGACGCAGAAATTGGTGACGTGGCGCGATCGAGCAAACAATGCCTAACAATCTTGGGGCAAGAGCTGACGTGTATTATATATATATTTCATTCCCTGCCTGTTTTTATACTCCCTCTCTTCCTCCTTCGAAAGGCAATCAAATCGGTTGTAAAGGAGCACTATAAAATATAAAGTACCTACACAAGCGCGCGCGCGCTCTCTCTCTCTCTCTCTCTCTCTCTCTCTCTCTCTCTCTCTCTCTCTCTCTCTCTCTCTCTCTTTCTCTCTCTTCTGCCAATGAAGAGCTAAGCCTTACTGGATATGTATATACGTATGTAACTTCGTTTTATTATTCCGTAACGAGCGGCACTCCGTGGCACTCACTTTTTTAACGATTCGAGACCTCGAAGTCGAGAAGAAAGTTCATTAGTAGCTCGACAGGGCCTTCAGCTCTCCGCCTCCTTCACTATGCGCTCCTGCTTTTTATTGAAAGAAATCGCGCAACCCTTCATCAATAAGAACCAACTCCTGAAATGTGGTTGCAAATGTGGTGCGGGTATATATACGTACACGAACGTGCATGCGTCAACAAAATTGTCCCGGAGATTATGCTTGCAATTTCATTAGCCATTTTAATATTCAATGCTTTCTGCATTTAGCGCGTGCCATTAACAGTGCAGATTAATTCACGCGCACGCGTATATATGCTCTCTGACGCATGTGCCGCCCCGGGAATCTCGTGAAAAAGTGAACTCGCCACGCGGGTGCGTGTCGGTGCTAACCCGCTAATTATGGTTAAATCGCACGCTCAGTTTATTGCTTAATGGCAGCGTGCGTTAACTTGCATGAACTGAAATGTAACGAAGAGAATCGAACACTTGGATAGAACACGGGTCATTTGAATAGTTTTTCGCGATTATATAAAATATCAGTTGAGCGATACGAAGTGAGAATTAGTTATGGAATAGGTCATCCACTTGCTGTTTAGAAGGAAATTGTGCAAATGTAACGAGCAAGATTATATCGATTTTGCTGCTTATTGCAATATCAGTTTATTGTGTTCATTATTTTAATGATTATCATAAAAAAGATATTAAATTAGTACTATAAAACTAAATAATCCAAAGAACTTGTCAGTTTATTTTATAGAAAATTTTTGATAAAATCTATTTACCCGTTTTGAATTTTGAGAAAATATCTCTACGATACGATATACCTATGTAGAATAATTAAAAAACTACAACGTGTTAAAGAGATGTTTTCTTCACGGAGAGAAATTCTCTAGTAAATTGTAGACGGTACCAAACTGTAATTCTCTCACAGACTGCCCACATTGACATTTTTACAAGAATTTTTTAGAAAAATTCGCATAGGGCCTTAAGAAAATCATATGTTCCTTAGAAAAATTCTTAGTTTCCCTACAAAAAATTACAATAGTACATAGTAAAATTTCTCAGATTAGCAGTCTGTCAGAGAATGACATTGGTATCTTGTAAAATTTACTAGAGAATTTCTCTCCGTGTTGAAATTCAAAATCGAATGAGAACAACTGGTCCCTGCAAACGTCGGTAACTCTGGAATTTCACATCGCGGTTTCGCACTTTACTTTACTACACTGTTATGTATGGATCAGAAGGATGATGGAGCGAATTAACTGAATAAGTCACGTAAAAAATATGCGATAACCCGGGCCCGAACCCGTGAGTCTAAACCGGTGCTCTCATCACTGAGCTAATATCACGAAGCTTGCTCAAATAAGACCTCGCGCGGATCTTCTTGTTATGGTATAACGCTGACGTGTCTGGATACGGATGAACAGTCGAACAACTGAGTCCGTAACAATACTAAGGCTGTTTATCGGCGGGACATGTAAAAAGAATTAATATAATAAAAGAATAGCGACTTAGGTTTTGAACAAATTCAGTTGACCCGAATAATCCAATAGTACATCGTTCTATAAAGATTTACTCTAACAAAAACTGCGACGCCTTTAATTTCTAGAACAAAAAGTAACAGAAGTTAATGGAACTTCGTTCCTAGAATAAACAAAGAAATCGTTACATTTAAAAAAAATTTAATTTAAATATTACACTTAAAAAATTCATGTTCATTTCAAAGACAGAAATTTAAAGAACTGGCTCATATTATTCTATTTAAAACTCTCCGAGATCGGAGTAATGATATTCAAATATCGTGAACGTCTTAAAGTTAGGGAAGTTTTTAGTATCTGCGCGGGAGGCACGTAGCGAACACGCGACAGTGACGATGTAGATGACGCCCTTCTCTCAGTCTCGCTGCTACTCTTCCAAACTGGCACGTCGAACTTCAGCATTCTCATATATTATTTATGTCCAATAAGTCACCAGGAGCTGCGGTGGGGAGGTGCAGAACAATTTGACGTACGTTACCAGTCCGGGATTCCCGAACCTCATCGATCAGGGCATGAATTGTTCAGTGCTCGTCAAGAAGATCGAGCAGCAAGTCACCCAGCTGAGGATCGACTTCCTCCACTTCAATATCGTAAGTTCTCGCTCTCTTTCTTGCATCAATTATTTGTTTCATTATACATGAGCGTCATATATGTTAACATGAAAAACTTATTTGAGTCCTCCCAGGCTTTTTCGACAAACAACAAATTTCAACCTTTAAACAAAAGTGATACTTTGTGATATAAGAAAGAAGAGTTATGAGATCGCCAAAACTGTAATTTTTTTTGTCTATTTCCAGTTCATATAGAGTAACATTTGAATTTTAAGTTTGTTGGAATTATCAAGAAATATAGACTTGACAATTGATCTCTATACAAGTATCATAAAATTTTTAAAAACACTGTTAAAATTCATTCAATGACTTGAAGAAGTTATTTTTTTGTAGGTTGGTTTATGCGATATCGAGTAAGATGCTGTCTTACCTATGTCGTCCTCATCTACTTATACGTATACTGACATACCGCCTATACGCTACATTGCCAACTTTGCCGTGTTCCTTTTGATCCTACTCTGCACTTGAAAGAGTCAATTTATTTTTACAGTCATGCTTTGCTATGCCTGTATGAATATTCAACTTGGGGAAATAGCACTTTCGAGAATTTTTATAGACTCGCTTAAGAGCATTGTAGACGTAACATCTTGGATTTCCATTTTAGATTATTCATAAAGACCTTTTCATTTTTCTTTGCAATGGTAAAAATTGAACTAGTTTTTTTATTGCTGATTTAAAATATTAATTGGAAGCCAAAACATAACGCCTCATGCGGATCATAACTTTATTGTATACACAATCCCTGCCGGACTGTAAGAAAAACAAAACATTTCGCAATTTTGACAAATATTGATCCTCGGAAAAAATGTAATTCCGATAAAATGCAAAGCTAATATTATTGCAGAGGCTACCGTAGCAGCAAGGGGAAGAAGAGGAAAGGAAGCGAGAGAGAGAGAGAGAGAGAGAGAGAGAGAGAGAGAGAGAGAGAGAGAGAGAGAGAGAGAGAGAGAGAGAGAGAGCGTGAGAGTGTGTAAGCGACGAGGCGGCGGCGCGGCAGCGGC
>JAPYZP010003003.1:0-12268 GCA_030522985.1 Torymus sinensis
CAGGGATGTTTTACGTTCCGTATTTTAAATACCCAACGTCCCTCGTATTTTTATCAAGCATTATCGGAACAATTTATACCGTTACGCCGATCGGAACGAATTCAATCACTTTCAATCAATATCGCAATTGCGTCTTCTGAGAGTTATAAAAACTCATTTTTAGTCACTGCGCTTGAATTCTGGTCTAAACTCTGGAGTGATATCCTCAATGCTCCTAGTTTTTTCATTTTTTCTAATAATCTTATAAAGTATTTCAGGGGATCACAGTAACGGGCACTGTGATAAAGTTATGAGAAATGTATTAGTTGTACGGGCGTTGACAAGCTGTCACAATGTTACACACTATTGTTTTATTATTATTATTGTATTTATATTTATATTCTGTTTTTATCTTATTATATGAAATCATTGCAAAAAAAAAAAGAAAAATTTATCATTTGTTAAAATTCTGATGTATTATATTAATCCGCCATTCGGCCTAATATCTCTCTAATCTTTCTCTCTCTCTCTCTCTCTCTCTCTCTCTCTCTTTCTCTCTCTCTCTCTCTCTCTCTCTACGTCTTTGTCTCTACGTCTCTGTCTTTACGTTTCTGTCTCTACTTTTCTTTCTCCACGTCTCTGTTTCTACATCTCTGTGTTAATTTCTCGGTCTCAATTTCACTGTCCCAATTTCTCTTTCTCTACATTTCTGTCTCTATTTCTGAAACTCTAATCTAAGACTCTACATCTATGTTTCTACGTCCCTGTCTCCATGTCTGTATCTGTAATAAATTTCCATACGTCTTGGTCTTTACTTTTCTGTCTCTACGTGTCTATCCTTATGTCTCGGTCCCTACACCTCTGACTTTACGTCTCTGTCTCTACGTCTCTGTCCCTATATCACTGTCTCTCCGGCTTTGTCTCTACGTCATTGTCTCTACTTTTCTCTTTTTACTTCTCTGTCTCTAGATCTCTCTTTCTATTTCTCTGTCTCCATTTCTCTGTCTTACCGTCTCTGTTTATATTCCTTTGTCTCTATGTCTCTATCCCTACGTTTCTGTCACTACTTCTTTTTCTTTACGTTTCTGTCTCTACATCTCTGTTTATATTTCTCGGTTCCGTTGCCACTGTCTCTATTTCTCTGATACTACATCCAGGTTTCTACTTCTTAGCCTCTACGTCTTCATCTGTAAACCTCGGACCCTATGCTCTGCCTCTAACCTCGATCTCTGTGTTTCTTTCTCTCTTTCTCTGACTTTATGTCTCTGTCTCCATTTCTCGGTCTTGATGTCTATGTTTCTATTTTTCTGACTCGACGTCGCTGTCTCTACTTTTCTGTCTTTCCGCCCCTGTATCTACGTTTCTGTCTTTCCGTCTCTGTCTCTACGTTTCAACCTCTACTTTTATTTCTCTACATCTTTGTCTCTATATCTCTGTATCTATCTGTCTCTGTCTTGATTTCTCTGTCTTGATGTCTATGTTTCCATTTCTCTGTCTGTACTTCGCTGTCTCTACGTTTTTGTCTTTCCGTCTCCGTCTCTACATCTCCGTCTCTATGTCCCAGTCGCTACTATTTGTCTCTACGTTTCTGTCTCTACGTTTCTCTCTCTATGCATCTGTCTCTACATGTCTCTCCTTACGTCTCGGTCTCACGCTTCTGTACTTACGTCTCTGTCTCTACGCCTATATATGTACACGTCTATCTCTATGCCTCTGTATCTCCATCTGCCTCTACTTTTCTTTCTCTACGTCTCTGCCTCTACATTTCTGTTTCTATTTCTCTGCCTTGATGTCTCTGTCTCTATTTCTCTGACAATTCATCGAGGTAACCACGTCTCTACATCAACGTCTTTGTCTCTACACCCGTTTCTCTACGACTCTGTCTCTAATATTTTTCTCGACTTCTCTGTCTCTACTTTATGTCTCTACTTCTCTGTCTCTTCTTCCTGTCTCTACTTTATGTTTCTACTTTCTGTTTCTATGTCTCTGTCGCCACTTTCTGTCTCGACATTTCTGTCTCCACTTTTCTGTCTCTATGTGTCCGTCCTCGCGTCTTTGTCTCTACACCTCTGTATTTATTTCTCGGTCTCTACATTTCTAACTCTATGTTTCTGTCTCGACGTTTCTGTTTCTATTTCTCTGTCTTGACATCTTGGTTCTTATTTACTGCCGCAGCCAAATTTGGCCCAGCTGGCGGGGGCCGTCCACCACCATGGTGTGGATGTAGTGCCCAATCCTAAAACCTCACTTATATTCCCTATCATTTATCGTACCTATTTCTTAACCCTCCTGGAAGCCATTTCCGGTGAGGAAATATTTCAGTCGCGCTCCGTGTTGGTTAAGTCAACACTTTCTGTCCCCGGAGGGAGGGGCATCCGGTCCGTCTTCCAGGGTAATCCTCTCCGGAGAAGGATCACATTTCAGACCCACCTCCCCGCCGGTGAAGCCGGCGTTCACACAGACAGACACACACACAGACACACACACACACACAGACAGACACACAGACGCACACGCACACACACAGATACAGACATTCCAAATCAGGGAGCACAGAAATACCGAAAATCATCGAAAAAATTTATCCGTTACCAAGCTTTTTCTTTGAGAAAAACAAAAATCCTGTACAAATTAAAATATCTTTCTCTCACATTGTTTTTAAAAGTTGAAATTTTTGAAGAAAAATCCCCTCTTTTTAACTCACATTGATTTAGCCCAGAATCAACTAAATCCAAATTTCAAAAAAGAAATTATAACTAGAAAAAAGAGCTTTAATTACCTTTCTTAAAAAATAAAAAAAGATTGATTCCTTCAAAAGTTAAATGGGTTTGAAGTTGAACGTCAAAAAGGCATAAAAATGCAAAAATCGCCAAAAATTATTAAACAAACGTTAGATGTCTGAACTTATTTTAGAAAAGTTCCTTGACTGAAGAGTAACAACTTTCGGGCTATAAGTTTTTTCAAGTCGAGAAAACGTAATTGAACTTTCGAATGAACACATTACGATTTTCAAACGACGATTTTTCAAAAAGTTATTACGCTGCCCTGAAATATTTTTTAAGTTTTATGAACATGCGAAGACTCATAGAATATATGAAATAACGTTGTATAAAAATTTCGAACTAAAATATTTAACCACATAAAAGTTACGGCTGGTTGAAGTGGAAAAAGTAATTAAAAAATTTCTGGTAAAATATTGCGGTTTTGTTAAATAACTCAAAAACGGAAACAGCTCGAGACATACTTTAAATGTAAATAAGACGCGCTAGTGCCTTCCACCCGTGTTCGAGCGCTCGACGAGTTGTTTGATCCGGGGGCTCATAAATTGTATTGATAAAACTACAATCTTTAACAATTCTTCTTGTAAATTGTAAAATGTTTCCCATTTAATGTGCTATACAAAAAGTATTTTTTAGTTAACAAAACATAAAAATTGAAAGATTTTGAAAATATTCATAATTTTCAAATTTTCAAAAAATTCTAACTCTTGAACGATTGCACATTTTGCTCTAAAATTTGATAGCTGTAGTTTGGGGCTAATTTGAAACCGGTAAAAAAATTTTAAGCAATTTTTAAATTTTGAAGGTGAAAGTTGACCCTAAACGACCCATATATGAGGCGTTACACGTCAACTGTCCCGACGCACGGCGCGCGAACCCAAATCATTCTATTTCTAACTCATGTTTATGATACTAAAATGTATCTAAAAAAATTATTTCATAAGCGCATCCGATGGAAAGCTAAGGAAAAAATACGTCGGTAACGATTACCATACAATTCTTTTAAGTACATTTTAGTAGCATATACATAAGTAGCCTATATGAAGTTATATATATGCGTGAAAGCAAGAGAGACGGAGAAGAAGACGAAGCGGGCGAGTCGCGACGAAAAGGACGCCGCGGCTATGTTGTTAGCTACGGTTACATGCGCAACAGGTGCTCCACGCTTGATTGTGGATGTCCATTTTATTGTCTGTCAGATTGTAAGTATTTAAGATACAAAAACGAGCACCGAAGATTATAAAACTAAACATTAAAAGCTAAAATTTATCTTCATTTTAAGCGATTAAATGGAACGTATTTTTAACCATTTTTATATGTTATCTTTGATTGCTTGGAAATGTAAAATTTTGGAAAAACTGCCTCCATTATTGGAAAGCTTAGGAAAAAATACATCGGAAACGCTTATCAAACAATTTTTTTAGATACATTTTAGTTTCATAGACGTGAGGTAGAAATAGCAGAATTTGGGGTTCTTGCGCCGCGTGCTGGTACAGTTGACGAGAAACGCCTCATATATACTTCAACCATCTTGAATCCGCTATCTTGATTTCATCCATAGCGAGATTCGACTTCGATAATTCGAGATTGACTCGCGATAATAGATTATCTCGAATGCTGAATTTATATAAGGATTTATATAAGGGGTATCTGTGATCTGGCTTTCGTTGGCAAAATAAAAAAGATTTGTGATGAGCGTGGTTAGCACTACCGATTGTTACAGCTTTAGATAAATTGTATTGAATCCTTCATATAAAGACCGATTTTCGTTTTCGTTATTTTTTTTTAACCCTTTTATCTTATATTATGAAATGAAGCTATCTATAATAAAAATGGCAAAATATATATTTTAATAGAACTCTGCTTTACTTAGTATTTTAAAGTAACTTTGTTCCGTAAGAGTATTCTAATGCTGGGATCATGCTATTATTATTGTACAAAAAGTAGTGAGTACAATTTTCGTTCGTTAGTACTTTTCGGTTACAATGAATTGATGACAGCAAGAATTTTGAAGGTAGATTAAGAGATCTGGAAATATATGTAGTATATACTATCTATTAAATGGAAACTGTCCAAAACAATATCAATAATAAATTTGTTTATAAATATAAATTTCTTATATTCTTACAGATAGCAGTATGACCAAGCAGTTGCTGTTGCTGTGTTTACTTCGAATCGTTCTATATCAAACTGAACGTAACCGAGATCGTACCTGACAATTTTAAGGAAGTTTTAATAAAAATTTTATAAATAGTGGATTGCGAATCGTATATTATTTTTACTTTTGAAATGAGTGTGACGAATAGTCTTTTAAAGATTAGCTAAAAAGAACTACGAACGCAAAATATTTGGAATGATAATTTTAAGAGTAGTATTTTAAATCATAATCAAAAATAATTTAGAAGAACGATATTTCAAAATAGAAAATGCTTTCAAGCTGCTATCCACGTAAAATCTACTGTTAATATGTGTGTTATATTTTAAACAATCCTATTTATTTTCTGTACATTTCTCATGATCCAAATATCTTATATATCAAAGAAAAACTAACTTTTGTATCTTATGTAACTTAAGAAATTAAATGCGCATTAAGTAATATGGATTCTAAAAAAATGTCGGAACCTGTAACAGAAGAATCGAGATCCAACTCACCTGCTTTACGAAGATATAGCATAAGCGATGATGGGCATTTTTATTATGTTGTTATGGAAAGGCTTGTTACAAAACTTAATGATATAGAGCACGAATTGAAATGTGCATGGAGAATATTAGATATTTTAAATCAAGAATGTATAAAAATGTGGGAAAGATTAGAAAAACTGGAAGGTTTTCTATATGAACAACAAAATGTCATAACACAACTAGTGGAATATCGTGCAGCTGAAAATTCACAAGAAGGATCAAATACTATAGATTCAGAGCCATTAATCAGCCAGCAAAGTTCAATTGGCGAGTTAGATGCAATTGCTGAAAGTTTAGGTGCAGCAATTGGTATTGAAGAAACAAGTGTTTTACGTGAAAAGTTAGCTCAACAAGAATTAACGAGAATGCATAGTTTTGATCAAGAATCGACTACGACTGCATCTCCAGTAATAGATACTCAAAGAGATACAAGATATGTTGAAAGATTAGCATTAGAAGAAATTGCTATCCCGGATGAAGCTTTTTACCGGAGTTTGAATAATGCTTATCGAGAAGATTTAATTTGCGGAGATTCATCAAGACCTACTTCTCAGCTTGGAATGATCTGGGAAGAAGCTGAAGATATCGACGATTCTAATGGAAAAAAGGATTCGGAAAATATTTTTGAAGTTAAAGAAATTACAGAAAGAAAAAACAATGAAATAAAAGTAGTAGATGAACCTCTTACAAACAAGTCACAGCTTCAAAACGAAATATATGAATCAAATATAAGCGAAAAAGGTAAAGCTGATGAAGACGAAGGAGAAGTTTTCAGTGCTGCAGACTACAAAACTTATCGCGGCGATTCGCCTTGTATTAGTGAAAGAGATTTAGCTCAGCTATCAAGACTAAGTTCCATTGATGAAGTTTCCTTGGAAAATTTTCACGAATTAAATAGACTGACTACTAAGTTACAAAAAGATTCTCAGAATCTTATGGAACTTCGCGCCAGACTTATAGAATCCCCAAAGAGGCACTACGCTTGTGAAGCTGATGCAAAATTATCTGAAGAAGCAAGTAGTTTAGATGAACAAATACGAAAAATATATACGGAAACTGATGTTGATAATTGGCAGTACTCAAAAAGCCCAGGTTCCACAGGTCGATCTGCTTCTCGAGTGAGTACGGATAGCGGTTTAACGACTGACGGTGACTTCACAACTCGATCGATATCACCCAGACTGAACACCGCTTCCAAAAGCAATTTAGATTCCATCTCATCAACCTATACAGTTACAAAAGTAAATTATGCTAGAACATTAATAGAGAAAAGTCCAGAATCAATAATTCAACTACCTATAGATGTAGGTAACTTTGCGAAAGGATATGCGGAAAATAAGGAATTAACTGATTTAATGGTAGAAAGTTTAGTACCTGCAACATGCGCATCACCAACAGTATTTGATACGATTGAACAAATATCTCCTACACACTCTCTCGCAAGTATACATAGCAGTCACAGCGCAAGAACTCAACATAATCCATATTTCAGTAGTGCAGCAATAATAAATTTAGAATTCACTGAAAATAAAACATCAGAAAGTCTCTCGCCAACTTCGCCTCCGCCACCAGCTCCGTGCGATGCAAATAAAAATTTCTTGTTAGAAAATGATGAAGATCAAGATAATGCTCTTCAACATTCACAAAGTTCAAGCTTTCTAATTAACATTGAAAAAGGTCATGATCAAGTACGACTTGATCCACGAACACCGCATTCCCCAAAATCTCCAAGGATATCGCCCAAACATATTACTAAACCAAGTAATAACATTGTAACCGTAAAATCAGATTCTGGTTTATCTTCAATGAGCGGTTGGAGTAGCCTAGATAAATCTCCCAGTTCTCCGAAAACTTCAGTTGCTAAGATATTAACTTCGTCTTCATTGGATTATACCAAAGTACATATTTCAACGGATAACCCACCGGCAAGGACAGTGAGCCCCATTTGTCCGCTTCCAGAAACGTCTTCGCATGTTATACAAGAACCTTTTTATGATACTCCTGAAGGTAAAGATATTGTTGCTAATAAAATTTCAGTAGCTGCAAGTTATTCTTACATTGCAACTATAAACCATTTTCCATCGTCAAAAGATTCTATGGAACCAACTTCAGTGCAACCAGATTTTGATTTTGTACCTCCCCCTGCACCTGAAATCATGTCCTTCCACAGCCCGAAAAGAAGAGATCGCCATGAAATTATATCACACAGTTTTGATTTAGAGAAAACTAATACAACAGCAGAATTCTGTCGTGGAAGTTCTACATCTGCTATATATTCTGTAGCTGGAAGTAACCGTCCACAATCAATTGCATGTGTAAATACAAGTGATTCAGGAGCATGCGGATCGTCCATTAATACGAGCTTCTATTCAGATACAAATAAGTCGTTACCTTTTTCTGAAGATGACTATAATAACTTGGAACAAAAGTCTACCATTATTTGTTCACCAATACTTACAAAAAAATGTATAAAAACTTGTGAAGAAGAAACTATAACATCGGACAGCTACAAAACAGCGATTTTTAGAACGAGATTTCCAACAGGTAGTATAACTGATGCATTATCTTATTATCCTACGAGTGCTAGTCTTCCAAAAACGGAATCCAATGATAATAATTGGTTAAATACAATAGAAGCAAATATTTTACATGATTCTACTTCTTCAAGTATCAGATCCTCAACATCGGATAGTAGTTATTCTCAAAATACGTACGCAAATAAGCTCTATCAACAACCACCATCATATCAATCTTCAACTTATCATATATATGCAAATCAAGGATTTGTGCAACCATGCCAGCAGCAATATCAAATCTATAATCAAAGTTTAACGACTGTTGACAGTACTCAATTATCTGATACCTATCAAAGACAATGGCAAAGAGAATACGAACCTATACAAAAACAGGAACCACTCAGTAGTTGTATAGAATTGGAACAGCAAAGAGAGTATTATGATACATCAAGCGTAATAGTATCACAATCAGGTTATATAAGCATATCAGCAGATATAAAAGATTATGAAGTTGAATCAAATAAAGTTAGTAAAAAAATTAGAAGAGGTTCATCCTTAAAAAACGCCATGAACTCCATGAGTAGTTGGTTACCTGATTTGCATTTATCTAAAAGGCATCGAAGCCAATCATTACCTGGGGGGGTAAGGCGGGAAGATTTAGATGTACCCCAAGATGCTACAATTCAACTACGATTATCGAATGATTTAATATTAGGAAAGGGACGTGGAAGAGGTCAGCTTACTCGTAAAAAAAAGAAGCACACACTTGTTTCTACAATGTCAGGTATCCTACAAAAAGCAAAGCGGAAGTCCCATCAGTCCCAGTCTCATTCGGATCCAGAACAGTCTGAAACCGAATGGAGCAGCGAGAGACAAAGTGGTCTGTCGGAGGATGACGAGAGTGTTCTTTCTGACATTATTCAGGAGCCAACTCTCTTCGCAAAAGTTCGATCTAGTACAAAACGAAAATCAAGTCAGCAACTTTCTTTCAGTCAAAATGTCCTGGAACAAGAAAGCTCATTTCAGCAAAAAACAATACAACAGCAGCAACAAGTATTGCAACAGCAAATTCAGCAACATCAAGAACAGCTTCAACAGAAAGTAGCTCAAGAAAAGTGGATTTTTGAAATGGAAGAGCAAGAAAAATCTGAATTGAAGGAGTCAGAATTTATTGATGAAAAAGTAGTTTTGGAAGAAGAAACTTTACAGAAAAGCGTTGAACCTTCGAACACATCATCTGCAATTTTTGCAACAGTTGGAGATATAAAGAAATGTAATAGTACTTTAGAAGAAGCTTTAAATGATAAAACAACCAAACTTCAACCGGTACCACTCATAGCTGGAGCGAGTATGGAATTCGCTGTATCAAGAGCTTTAGGAAAATATCGTCTAAGGCAATCGTCTACAATTGCTGATGACCAACTTGACGACATAAGCAGTGATAGAAAATCTGACGAGTTTGCAGTACAACTGTTAGATGCTAATGTTGATTATCAAGAAAATACAGCAGAAAAATTGGATAAGAGTGAACAAGATTCCAAATTACCTGAGTTAGTAACTAGTATTCCCGAAGAAACTGTACCTTCCGAAAGCAGCCCTTCTGGTTCAAGTTTGAGAGGTTATCATTCAAGCGGCAATCGTTTTGCACCTCGACACCAACAATCGCTTGACATTCCATGGACAGGCTCCCGTAGTGGTGATGGCGACGAGGATAATAGAAGCACTCATTCGTATAGAAGTACATCACGAGTATCATCGAGGCGTCAAAGTACGGAAGACTCAATTGATTCCGAGGACGAATGGTATTGTTACGAGTTAAGAAAATTAGAAGAACTAGAAAGACAAACAGATACTGTAGTTGAACCTGATATGAGTCATATTCTAGTATTAGAATCTGAAGAGATACAATTTTATCAACCCGATAAAGATATCAAAGAAAAAATGTCATTCGTTTTGAAAGAGCTAAAAGTCAAAACAATATCTCGAAATGAAAATAATAAAAATGAAATGATTAACGATAATCTAACTTTTAAATTAAATGGTGCAGCATCCTTTACCAAAGATCAGTTTCATGATGAAAGACCAGCACCTAAAAAGAAAAGCGCAGAATCAATAGAGACTGTTTTTGCAAGAGTAACCGATTACCATACGTGGTCTCATGAAGAAGATGTGAGACGAGAAAGAAAGGCTACATCTATTGACGATGATTCATCAGGGGAAACGTCTGGGCCAGATAGTCCAGTTCAATCTATAAATGATGAGGATGAAGAATTACAAAAGGAACTTGAAGAGACGTATTCTAGAAGAAGTTCCAGTGGATCAACACTACGTCAGAGTGAAAAATTACAACATGGATCTGATTCATTATCTAGAGAAGGTAGCGTAAGTGTACCACCCAGTGAGATTTCTGTTAGTATACCAGGGGCATGGGATTCTGAAAGTACTATACTAGAAGGTGAACGTGATGACGCTGGCAGCACTGAAACCGGTACAACAGCAACACTTAGTCTTCCTAAAATTAAAGTTGATACGTCTTCTTGTGCTACTTCTGATACAATAATAAAAGAAGGTACAGTCAGCCCAGGTCCGCCTGGTTCAAAATGGAAACTTCTCAAGGCGTTAAAGGAACGCAAAGCAGAAGAAAAGTTGAAAGAAGTTGAAGAAGCGACAAAAGAAGCTGCTACTATTGCTCAGGGAAATACAGCCGTGAGTATTATGATCAAATAAAATTTTGTGAAATAAATTGCAAAATGTATTATTAGTTTTTTATATAAACAACAAAATACAGACTTACAGTTCTAAGAAATATGAAATTATCTGTGCAGCCTTAAGATTCGATAATTCGTTTATTATTACAGTGTTAAATTATCAAAAAAAAAGTATGTTTAGTTTGTGTATACATTTATGAAAACATTTTACCTAAAACTATTTGACTATTTACTTACCAATTTCAACATTAGTAGGCGATTTTCTGAGAAATATATTTGTTAATGTAGTTTTCATGACACGTAGAGCAACACATTCTGCGCATGATTATCATTAATTTATGAAAATGTAATAGAACGATAATACTTTAATTTTATAATTAATGATCTTGGGATTTTTGCATATTTGAATGATGTAAAATAATAAACGATATGATAATAAAGTAATAGAATTTGAGATGCTTATTCTTTTAGGTGGTGATATTTTTCTCAAAATTGGAAAATATTATTAAACTTTTGAAAAAAGATTTGTTAATCTCTTATCACTATTTTCTCAAGTTTCATATATTGTCTGTTTTTTAAATAATATATGAAATAAATATTATACACTTTTGTAAAATGAAATGCAAAATACAAATATACCCTTGTTTCAAATATGGTAATTTTCTTATAATGGCACAAATGATTTATACTGATAAACGCTTATATTAGATACCAAAAAATGAACATATATTTCAACCACAAACCATTTGTGGCTCTTACATGTAATTTTTAGATATCCACTATAACTTATTTAAAGTAATCATACATTAGGTAGATCAAATATAACAGCTCAAAAATCATTCAGTCAGTAGGTTTAGATATACAATTCACACTGACTACATTAACTAAACAGTGTTAAAATTCAATTTTATGGGCTTTAGGCATCAAAGCTGTTAAATATTAAGCAAGACGTTTTATAAATGGAAAGTAAGTCTCAGATACTTGAAGAAAATGATCTACTTCAGATAATTTGAAGTATGGCTTATTAAAATAAATTTTAAGATCGTTGGAATTTGTTTGGTATAGCACAAGTTTTATTGAAAATTGTCTATTCAACTTTATCCAAAATTTTGTTTAATTATGTTGAGATCGTACCAAAATTTTCTGCCAAAATTTTTATTTCGTATGTGAACTTGACATACACAAGATTAATTATTAAATTAATTTCAATTCAGACTCTTCAAAAACATCGAAAAATATGAAAATTAAAATTTTAAGTATATTAATGTTTTCTTTACGAAAACGGATGAAATAATTATTATTAATCTGTCAATATTAATTTTATTTTATTTCTAATAATTAAAGAACGTTGATCAGAAATTATTGTAGCATCGTCAATTTTACAGAAAATAAGTACTTACAACTGTAAGCATTACTTTTTTCGATTTTTTCATCGACCCTTAAAAAATAGTTAAATCCGACCACCAATAATGCTGATGAGTAAAATTTTGGGAGAAGTATGTCTTATATCGATACCTCGTACGAAAAGTAGCACCATTCAAAAGCCTTGACGAAGGCTAGCACCGCTCAAAACGGCTAACGAAAAGTAGCACCGTTCGTAAAC
>JAPYZP010003004.1:0-12268 GCA_030522985.1 Torymus sinensis
GGGTTCTATCACGGGTGTAGTGCGTACTATTTACGATTAATGTATTTTATTTATTTAATAATGTAATATATTAAATTTAAAGTTGAAAATATAAAAAATTAATAATATAAATTCTAATTTTTTGTCATTTATAACAGGTAACGTTCATTTTTTACAAAATAGAAAATTAAATATTTTTATTAATATTTTTAAATAATATTTGTCATATTCGAATCCAATGTTTTAAGCAAAATATAATACGGTACAAAGTATATTGACAATATCTGTCATTCTGTAATCAACAGCCTCTTACTGATGAACAATACAAACTATTCGTTTTAAAAATGTGCCAGTTAATTACTGATGTTACGCAGGAGGTAAAAGGATAATAACAAGCGAAACACTTATGTATATAAAAGGTTTATTGAAGAACTCTGAATAAGTTTATAAGTTAAGAGAAACGAGTAATAATACAATAGCACGTTAGAACTGTTCGAAGTGCTACGATAGTCTAACTGCCGGAAGAGAGACGACTAGAATTTCCCCCCTTTAGCATCACTACTGAGATCAATAGATCTTATATAAGTATTAGGCGCGAACGCGAAGTAAATTTAAATTACAAATATTTACATATTTCATCAATTATTTATCACAATGTATTTCGATAATGATTTATTTTATCAGTACAGAAATTTGAAAGAGCCATTTATAGAATAGTTGGAAACTCAACGTATAAAAATTGGAAAGGGCCATTCATAAAATATGATAAAATAATTAAAAATTCATGGTACATAAAATTGAAAAGGCCATTAATAGAATATATGAATTTGTAGTACAAAAATTTGAAAGGGCCGAGATAGAGAGCTTTTTAACACGGGTGCGGTGGATGAATTCAATTATATCATTCATCATTAATTAATAAACTATTACATTTTTGATTTTATTTAATTCGTATTTTTTTTTTTTAGAAAATTTCTATTTCGGATAATGGTTTCGGATTTAACGATTTAAATAGTTCCTCTCTCTCTTTCTCTTTCCCTCTGTCTCTCTCTCACTCTATCTCTCGCTCTGTGTGTGTCCGAGTCTATGTGTCTGACTGTGCGTGCAGCCGGTCGAAAGTGAGAACACTTTCATTCTTTTTTTTCTAGCGGGATTAATTTAACTCGTTATCTTCGCGATTTTTTTTTTGTAATAGTCACGCTTTCGCCCTCGCTAGCTGCATCGAGATACGTCATTCTCGAGCGGCTTGGGGCAATTGTGGGTGATTGTTAGGATCCTAACATTGTAATTTGCGTAACCGACGGCCAATTCGAGAGAGAATCTCAGCAGTTAGTTACGCATCCACACACAATTCGTCGCCAAAATTTTGTATAATCGGTTTAGCTTCGCAAGATGAAATCATCGATCTCAGAAGAACTAGCCGAATGGATGGAGCAGTGGCACAAAAATCTAGAGCTAAGCGACCAAGCTGTAATAGAAGCAAATAGGGGGATTCTCGAGGGGGATTCTAGGCGAATCGCACAATGGCTACTGGGATGTTATAACCCGGCCCACTTTACACAAGAAATAAGTGGAAGTGCACTTGAGCATTTCACAAAGAGGTTCGAATTGAGGAATAAGTACGTCAACGCAACGACCCTCAATATCAGCGGAACTTCGGAAGTGAACAACAACGCTGATCCCTCGACTCACAACCTGTTTAGGCAATTGATGTCGCACAAAACAGTTGACAACAACTTACGGTGTTCGATGGAAACGCATCTCTTAGATTCGGAACGAAACAACAGGCAGTCCTCCTGACGTAAGACACGAGGCTCTCACGTCACGAGGGAGTCCTTCAATACCGTTGGGAAGAGCATGTGAAATCCTAGTGCAACTACGGTGCAGCACAGCCTGGGGGAGGGAAGATTTCCCGATCTTCTCCCCGTCCGAAAAATTGATGAGTGCGAGTCGCTCGGGAAATGCTGACCGCACACGGATTTCGGACTGTGCAGCAACCTGACCAGCGCCATCAACTTCAGATTCCATCGACGAAATCGACGTCGGAGTAGGCACAGCCTGGGGAAGGGGATATCCTCCAAGCTTCCCCCTGTTCGAAAGGTCTAAGACAGCGCATCGCTTGTCGTACATAGACTGCTTCACGGCATCGAACGGCTGTGCCGAAGACCTCCAAGCTCCCAACGATGGAGTAAACACAGCCTGGGAGAGGGGAGATTTCTCAAGCTTCTCTCTATCCGTAATGCCCGATACAAGCCGATTCTGGAATATATCGGCATCGGACGGCTGTACTGAAGTCTTCGAGACTTCTGAAGACGAAGAGAAGACGAGCCTTTCAGGTAGTTGTCAAGAAGAAGTCGATAATTTGGTGACCGCACACCGGTGGACATAAAGCCGATTACTTCGCAATTTCGTGACGTTTCGACAAAAGATGAAGTCGAGCGTCATTGCGAATGTAAAAAATCGCGTTAATTGGAGGAGGAGAAGATTAGGCGCCTAAGCGAAAAGGTGAGGCGACTGCACCATGAGCTGTGCCAACTACGCGTGCAAGTGTCGTCGCTTCAGGCGCAGGCGCAACCAAGCGCTCTGCCAAGCCACCTAAACAGTCCAGCTTGAGAGGGAATAAGGAGGCGTATGCATCGGCCACGCAACGACCTCCAAGGTCACCCTAGGAGACCAAAATAAGAAACCCTCGAGCGGATCCACTTTGAACCAAGAGGTGGGTTCAAATTCATGGACGACGGTATCTTCTCGACGCCACAAACTCCGATCAACCAAGCAAAACTTGGCCACTCTCTCGGCCAGAAACACGCTCGGAGCATATAACTCCTCACCACCGAGTCCAACCAGAAAATTATGTTGGACGTGCCAATCACCGACGCACCTTCGCTGTGCCTGCCCAAAGAGGACAACAAGAAGACGAGGCGAGCTCCAAAACGTCCCACCAAAGAGGAGTGAAGGTGGTCGCCGACCGGAGCAACAGCGCCATAAGAGCCAACAGTCTCCGGTCCATCAGACGCCAGGAGACAGTCCCGACCACCGTTGGAATTAAGCGGACTCACGGTGAAGAGCGACCCACCGTGCGCGTGCGTACGATCCATCAATGTGGATCGAGTGGTTGCTGCTTTGATGCAAGCATTAATAAGCGCGTATCCGGGCCTATCGCTCAGCTCGTCACCGCCGATGACCACGTAAAGTCGGATAGAACGAGAGCCTCGGTATCGAGTTACTTCTCTCCCGCTACGCAACGTCTGGGAGAGGAGTATAACGGAGTTCCCAGATAAAATACGGAGAAGATAAGAATCTCGGTTCTTCGTATTCTATCGGACTCGTTTGGCTCTCGTTTCCGCGAATTCGTGTATCTCGAGGGTTTATTGACATCGCTCGAAAGGGTATCGCGAGCGACGCGTGGGGACAGCGCGACTCTGACCGTTGCAAAGTCGCGCTCGATTCATTTTTGAATCCGACTCTCTCTGGCCGTCAATCCGCGCGTACGCGACTTTCGCAGGCTTCAGGACACCAGCGATTCCCGGGAATTGCATCGACCCTTGTCAGCGCTATCCTTCGTATTCCGGGTACGGGTGCGGATTGGCAGGAGTTGCAACTGGGTAGGACGCTTCCCACCACCATCTGCACATCTTAGTGTACGGTAATGCGGCCGAGCGTCTGACATCGCCTGCATCGTCAAAAGTAAGCGTCCCCTTACTTATTGTATTTCCGGCTCGCAACGGCGAGCGGCCGGTGTTGTGTTCACCGGCCCAGCGAAAATAATTATATTGATCCGCCCGCACCGCGCGACGGATCCCCCCTTTTTGTCTGCGCGCAACGCGACGCGTTTTTATATAAAGTTTGAATTAGAATAGACCTTGTTATTGTTATTTTATGTAACTGAGGCTATTCTTCATTTCTTTACCTTCACCTAACCTTTCTCCCGGATACCGCGGCCTCCGCGGGATCGTCGCGCCGAGACGACGATCATTCTAAGTGGCCGCGCCTCGCGACTAGCTAGCGCGAGTGTTAACCCTTTCTGGCACACGGAAAAGTCGAGTTCAACCGTGAACTCGACGTTTGTAATCAGGGATCTAGGGAACATCAACCCCGGGTGCTCGTCGTAGAAGCAGCACCGGGCGGCCCCGTGTTCTACGGTTTAGATCACGGAATAAACGGAAATATTCTACCCGGCCACCCGTTACAAATGGCTTCCCTGACTTGCTTTATTTGAAAGCAGCTTCGCGAGATCCGACGGGCATATTACGCGTCACAAGACCGATACAATACGCGCACGAGCCTCATCTCGGCTGCATGAGAGTTGTGCGCGCGCGCTCACTGCCTTCGCGTGCAGATTTGAACGCGCTAGGTAACGCGTTACACTCCCCCGCCAGACGCTGCTTAGGGGTCGTGAGCCGCTCTGCCATCCATGGCCGTCGTCTTACCTGAAATATCGTTGTTGAGGATTAAGGAAAGAACTTAGAAGCAGGAATGAGGAAGAGTCGAAGCCGCCTATTTCTAGTTCAATTTTTATTAAAAGAAAATAATAATAAAAGAAACAACAGATCGGGCCCTTCAGTCGGCCCGGGAGTACGCGCGGCGCCCCTTGTGGCGAGCTTGGTTGGGACAGTGTTTCGACTTCTTAACCCCAAGCTTGCCGCACATGAAGCACCGCGGAAGTTTCCCCTTCAGCTCCTCCCGGGCCGCCCGCTCTCCTTCGAGCGCCTTCTGGAGGCGCTCCTCCTCTTCTTCGAGTCGGCGCTGGGAAACACCTCCAGTGCAGCCAGGGCGGCGTCCTCCGCTGCGCGCGAGGACTTGCTCAGCTGCCGCGAGGACCCGCTCCACCGGAACCCAGGCTGCACCGACTATATCGGTCGATGCCTCTTTCGAGGCCTGGGTCGGAGCGTCCCTTTTCTTTCCCTTCGCTGCCCGAGCTGTGCCGGCGTTTTCTTCCGGCGCGGTTTGTTGAGCTCGGGCAGCGTCCCCTTTGCGGACCCGGCCTGCACCAGTCGAGGCGGCTAGTGCCTCTTCCGGCGACTGGGCCCCGTTATCACTCCGCTGCTCCTTTTGAGAGTGAGGTCGTCGAAGCGGACTCGGGCCGGCCTCTTCCTCGGCCGGCGACGTCGGTCCCCTTCTTGGCTTCGGCGCCTCTACCTCCTCAATTACTACCGTGGATGGCTCTTCTACTGGCTGGGGTGCCAGTGTCATCACGTCGATGCCCTCCACTACCTGCTCCAAAAACTTGATACGGCGGGATCAGGCCTGTCATTTCCAGTAACAGGCAAATTGATCCTGGGGAAGGTGAGAATGGGGATTCAAAAGCAAGGACGGACACAGGTTAGTATTGACGACACATTTTGGACGGCACAATTAGCGCTTACTGGACGCATCGTCAGATTTCTTTTTCGAACCCTGCGGCCTCCCTGGGCCTCGCTTGGGTTCCGTTGGACCGGCCTGTTGGACGAGGCTGTACATTACCCTGGCTAACTGCTTGGCTCACTGGCGCGGTGATCTCGGCTGAAGAGTTCCTCGGTGGTTGCGTTTGAGCCACTTCCTGGTCGCTTTAATTCAAGCAGTTCTTGGGCTCTTCCGCGGAGATATACTGCTTGAGCTGGACCGGGCTTATCGTACGATCATCCTCACCTTGGATCTCATAGGTGTTTTCACCTAGAATCTTCACAATCGTGTATGGCCCGCGTACTTAGGGGCTAATTTTGCAGAAATCCCCTCAGCCGCTGAGGCTAGTACTTTATTCTCCTTCCATACACGATCGCCTAGACATAATTCTGGAGATCGACGATGAGCGTCATAATACTTGGCTTGTCTCGCCTGCTCCGCTTGCGCATCAGCCGCTGCCTGATCGTGCAATTTGCGGAGCCTGTCCATACGCTCTGCCCAATTATTTAGGGCCTCTGCTTTTCGACCAACCTGTATTCCTCCCACCTTAGTGTCTTCGGCGGGTCAGGCTGCCTACCGAAATTGAGCACGGCAGGGCTCCTATTGGTGGAACTGTGTTCAGCAGTGTTATATGCGAACGCCAGCTCGTTGATACTCTCATCCCAGTACCGGTGATCTTCCTCAGCGTAAGACATGATCATTGTCTTCACCGTTCGGTTCACACGCTCAACAGGGTTAGCTTGAAGGTGATAAGGGGACGTAAATGTTTGGTGCACTCCCCTCTCTTCTAAGAATGCTTCCATTGGTGCGTTCTTAAATTCGGTCTCATTATCAGAGAGGAATACCTCTGGCACTCCGAAACGCAGACATACTCGTTCGTTGAGCCCCTTTATCACTGATTTGCCATCCGCCCTTTTGATCGGAATTACTTCGATCCAGTGTGTGAATAAATCCTGGTATATGAGAATGTATTCGTGGCCGCGTGGAGTTTTAGGGAGAGGTCCCATAATGTCACCGGCCACGATTTGCCACGGATGCTCTGTAATGCGGCGTCCCATGAATCCTGCTGGAGCGCGCTGCTCGACTTTGCATTGCTGGCAAATTAGACACTGGTTCACGTATCTGGCCACATCTTTTGACATTTGTGGCCAGTAATACTACGCTTTACCCTTTCTAAGGTTTTCTCGCGGCTCAAGTGCTCAGCAGTTGGAAGGTCATGGCATTCCCTCAGTACTTCGTGTCGCTTTTCGTGGGGGACTGCTAACTTCCATGCATCGTCATCGCCGAGAGATTCATCTACGACTTCATTAGGTTCGTACTTGTACAGTCCCCCCCCCCCACCAGCTTGTTGAACCTCTTTCACGATTTTGAGGTACCAGTGATCGCTTGTATCGCGTTCGAGCTCTTACGCTGCGACCGCTGGTTCTTCCACCTCGAACATATGCGAAAGGGCGTCAAGGACATTATTTAACGAGCCCTTTCGGTGTTCGACCGTGAAACGGTTATTTTGAAGCTCCAAAGCCCACCTTGCTAACCTTCCGGTTGGGTTTTGAGATCACGGAGCGACTTCAAGCTCCTATGGTCGACCAGAATTTCCTCCACCTGTTTGTGCATCTCTTCCTCGAGTTTCTGAGATACTGGGTAGTACTTCTGTTTTATGGGCCTTGTGGTGCCGACGTCTATTGCATGCTCCGTCCACGAAGTACACCCTAACGGTGATGACAGGCTATCTCCTAGCATCTGAGCTACTAAGACTTCTGGTTCTTTGCGCTGTTCTTCCGTTGGGTCCGCCAACCCTATAGCTGATGCGGACACGGTGTTGTTGGCGGTTATGGAGGCTACTTCTAACTTCACACTTGCATTATCATCTTTTAGATCCAGCAAGTTGTCTTTGGGTTCTTGATGAACCCCAAGTAGCACTCCGTGTCTAGGTCTGGCATAATTGCAACGCGGACGTCTTCGCACACGCCAGCCACGACCGTGGGCAGATATACATAGCCAACCACTGCTATGCTCTGCCCGTTTGCCACACGTGACGTTAGACCGCTGGCTGGGATTAATTTTTTTCCACAGACTGTAGCGAGCTGTAAGCCGATGGAATTCATCCCAGTCCACGAAGCTCCTATATCGAAGAGTGCCAGTAGCCTATAACCAGCCACTCCTACTTGTAGCCACCATCTCGAACAAGCCTCCTGATTGACTTCAGTTGGTTGCGTAGGGGACACTTCTTATCTCTCTTTTTCGGACAATTGGACCGAGTTACCCTCAATCTCCGATGTGAGAGGTGGGGGCGGGTACGTCGTCGTATTTACCTGCCCCCGCGACCGTTTCCCTGCTGGTTCCCAGCCGCATTGGGGTTGAGAAAATTTCCCCCTCCTTGCGCATTGCTTGAGCCTCGCGGGTATTCTGGCTTTTGCAGAGGTCCATTATTCCGTGGACTCGGCGGCCTAGCCTGGTGTGTCGCTATTACCCCCGCCAAGCTGATTGGCAAATTGGCCGTCATTCCGCCGCCTATTGTCCCAGTTACCTTTCTTTTTAGGTTTTCAGGTTGGCGGCGGGCTTGACCTTTGCCCGTTGTTCTGGTCGGTGGCTTTCTTTGTCAATGTTGACAAACACTCGGTCATTACTCGTCGGAACATTGCCTCGAGACTCTCTCGAGGCTCTTTTTTCTGGTGCCCCATCGCCGCTACGCCATGATTTTACTTCTTCTCCTGGTTCGTGGTTGGCTCTGATGGCACATAAGCAAACTCTGGCATATATGTGCGCTCGGGCGGTGGTGGCGAGTGATACATTTTATCTGCCTCGAGCGCTAGTTCGGCCTCCAGGGCCAGATCCAGAAGGTCTCCGTAATCCGTAATTTGATTACGCATTACCATCTTTTGTAGTTCTGGCCACATGTTCCGGTGCAACATGTCTAATTGCTGAGCCATGCTCGGCACCGGAACTAACTTGAGGATCATGGCTTGAAGGTTCACTATGAAATCTCTCGTTAGTTCCTTTTTGCCTTGAGTCCTCGCGTTTATTTCCGCTAGGGCACGCTGCTGATGTCCCCTGTCTTCACCATACATGTAGACTATGGCTTCCGTGAAATCTTGCAACGACCTCCATGCATGGCGGTTGCTCCTATACCAAGTCGCCGCTACCCCAGTTAGGAGCTCTGACAACGACGAGAGCACCTCGTCGTATGTCAGATTGGCTAGAGCTCGGCATTCCTCTACTCTTGTAGCTAGGAATAGCACGATGCTCTCCTCCTTTGCTGATCCTAAAAACTTGACGTGCCATTTTCGGGCTATCTGGCCTACGTCTGGTTTCGTCTGCTGGGGTCCGTACGACTGCCTCTCGGACATGTCCGCGGTAGCGTTGCTCCTTGTCTGGGGCTGTGCAGGGTTACTTGCACCATTTCTCCTCGTATACATCGATGACAGGAGATTCGGGCTGCTGCTATCAAAATCTGCATACGTGAACGTTTCTTGGAAATTCACGTGCGGTGATCCTCGTGCTCTGTCCGCGCTTGGCTGTGTATTTGCTTCGAAGCGCGTGCTTGAGGTTGGATGACGATCGTCTTGCAGAGTTCGAACACTCCGTATGAGCTCCGCCACCTCCTCGACGAGCTTTTTGATCACCGACAGCAGCTGCTCCGATAAAATGTTGTCTCCAACCACTATTCCAGCGGTTTGTTGCTCACCCGTCCGCCGCCACTCCGAATTTCGTGTCTGCAGGGGGTTTTGCGTATGCTGCCAGAACTCGTAACGCCCGTTGGGTGCCGGCAGCGACTCCTCTTGACGATTCCGGCCTTAGCTCTGCCTGCGATGTTCCTCCTCTAGCGCCTGCCGTTGCTGTTGTCGCTGGTGATGCTGTTGCTGTTGTTGTTGCTGTTGCTGCTACTGATGGTGTTGCTGCCGTTGCTGTCTTTCTCTCAGCTGTTGCTGCTCCATCTGCAACCTCTGTTGGTGTTCCAGCTGTTGCTGTTGACTTGGCAGCTGTGGCAGCTGTTGTTGCTGTCGGAGCTGTCCCTCGGCTTCCGAGAGAGTTGTTCCGATGGGTGCTGCAGAGCTCGATTGCTCTGACCCAAGATTCACTCCCCCGTTTACCTCGCCCACAGGCTCCCTCACAGTATTCAACTGCTATGGTGGAGCGTTCACTGTTTGTGAATCCGACAGTCTCTATTGCACTGTCGGGTCTTCGCTCAAAGTTGTGAACGGGTGCGGGTGTTCTAATTCGGTATTGGGATCCGCAATAGTCGAACCTGACTTATTTATCAACGTAAGGACGATGAACATTCTTCGGGACTGCTCGCGTTTGGCGAACGCTTCCTGCCCCGACAGCTCCGGTTCCGGCACAAAATCGGTGGCGCTATAATCGCCCATTAGCCACTTGACCACCGCCAATATGTTGGTTGGGTGTAGGTCCGATTGTTTTAGGCCAAGGGCTATTGTGGCTTCGCAGATTTCCTCTTCGCTTTGCGAATAAGCCCAGTTGAGGATCGCTGATTGCGCAAATCACGAAGAGCGGGCCATGGTATCAGTTGTCTGTGCGCTTTCCCGCGAACTTGCTTTACTAGCACGAGTAGTTTTCGCGTTGATAGCAGAGAGAGTTTGCCTTTTCGACCCGTGAGCGAGGTTTTTCCAACGTGATCCCGGGTTATTTTATAAGAGCTACGGCCGTTGCTCTGAACCTCGATAACGCACAAGGATTTCCCGAATACGGCTCAGAAAAAAAATAAAACATATTTTTGTAATTAATTACGATTTGTAATTAATTACGCTCAACTACTCGCACTTGTATTTTTTCCAAAATAAATGTATGTGACAAAATTATATATATATATGTGTCAAACAGACAATAACACAAACACCAAAATAAATATAATTTTCACCTATAAAGAAAAAAATCAAAAGAACAAAAAAAACCATTATTTTTGTTCGGGAGAATTTTTGCGCTTGAGCTACTCAAACTCCCAGACAACTTCTTGTTCCGAGACTGTTTGCCAACTTTATCTCGATTTTTCTTCACTATTTACAAAAAATTAATTTTCTATAAAAAATATCTTGTATAAAAAAAATTAATTCCTAGAGAGAAAAAAAACTGTCGCGAAAAAAATTTAAATTGTTAAACAAATAACTAAACAAAGAAAATTTTCGCGATCGAAATCTCTCCTCATCGGCACTGTTGGTCGAGGGTTTCGTCTATCGCTTGTCTAACCTCGCGACAGCATTCTCGCAACAGCACGGCTCTGTCCCGCATACGCACGCACGCACCTACGAGCTGCGGCACGAAGAGCCGTTCAATGCAGCTTATGCTCAGCTTACGCTGCTGAGCTTCTTCGCGCCAAGCTTCGCCGCGAATCGCATACGTGTCGCGAGTCCTTCTCCACCCCCAAAACGTTGTGGCGCCAGTTGTAACGGGTTGACTTTTGGGAATAAGTCCCAAAAAGTCACAGGCCAGCGATGCCCTAGAACACGGTGCAGCGGGTATCAGACTAAAATGACTTGCCCGGGGATCAGCACCTCAAATCCCGAAATCAACGCGAAGTTCGGACGCAAACCTCGCTTTCCAACTTATTGGATCGCTGAGTGAAAAGCGCGCGCTCGAAGAATAAAGCGCGCGGCCGCTATGCTCAGATATGAAAACGACAGGCGAAGTCGTTTTCCCGCGGAGGCGGCGGTATCCGGGAGAAGGACGGGTTGTACGAAATAACAACGCGACGAGTAACGATAATTTAACACTATATTATAGATTATTAATAACAACACAAATATGAACTTCGTCGAACACAATGTTAGTTCGCGCGCGGCAGTTACACATAAACACTTACCCGCGCGTACACGAAACAGGAAGCTTGCACGGGCCGATTTCCGTGCAGGCCTTTACAACTTAAACGCGAGAGAAGAGTAGTAAAACTTAGGTGTAGGAGCAGCCGGTGCACTCGACTCTCTCTCTATCTCTCTCGCTTTCGTAGAAGCGTCGCTCTCTCTCGCTCTTTCGCACTTGCTGGATCGGCAGGCGAGCTGTCTGCCAGCTCCCTGCCAGCTTCTCTCGCTCCCGTAGCACTCCCGGCGTGGTCTCGCTCTTTTACTCTCTCGCTAACGCTGTGGAGTCGGCTCCTCCACTAAATACACACGCGATGCTAACTATAAAAAAACACGACCGACACAAACGTAAAACGCGCGGGAGAGCGGACACACACTTATGCTCAGCACGGTAGCGCAAGCTAAGATGGCTGCCCGGACATGCTTTATTTGAAAGCAGCTTCGCGAGATCAGAAGGGTATATTACGCGTCACAGGACCGATTCAATGCGCGCGCACTCACTGCTTTCGCGCGGCAGATTTGAATCGCGCTAGGTAACGCGTTACATTACCAATAAAAAACCCGCACATATATATCTGGCCTGTCTGACGCCTCTTGTCCCGGAAATAAATTTTGTTGCCCTCAGGCCGCAAAATGAGTTTTCGGGGCCCGTATAAAGGCCGCGAAACACTAAATGTAAGGCCTAGGCCGCAAAATACATTTAGTATTTCACGCCGTCTATACGGGCCGCGAAACGTGCGGCCTTTGGACAAAAAAATACTATATGCTACCACGAACGGAAAATGTACCATTCTTCCGAGTGCGACTTTTGGCGGCCTCGCTCCGCTCGGCCCCAAAGGTCGCGCTCACCGAGAATGATACATTTTTCGGTATTGGTTCATAATATACTATTCTGCAATTTCACGCGAATTAGAATTACACGTCATTGTAATAAACAAATCGGGGTTTCCATTACTACGAACTATAGCCATAGCATCTCGGTAATTTTGCATCATATATGTTTACGTGTACAACAAAACTAAATATCTCACTTTTATTTTCTATAAACTAATGAAGATTATGTCAACAGACTGCTTACGTTTGGTATATTACGCGTT
>JAPYZP010003005.1:0-12554 GCA_030522985.1 Torymus sinensis
TAGTGAAAGGAGCAGCCGGGGTTATGCTAATGTACGACGGTTTGTCACTGTTTTCACAGCGTTCGCGATTTTTCAGTGAATGGAGAATCCATTAAATTAAAAAATCGCGCGGGGCTATTCAATACACGATAAAATGGATCGACGTGTGCGCGCGCACACGTCGTCACATATAATTTTCAATGTGTTGTAATTGGAAATAAATGTCGATGTATGATGAATGTCTAGGTATTCAAATCGTTCTTATAGAAGCGTTTAACGATTAATTTTTGAGTTTTATTTATTTATTATTCGTTAAAAGTGAAATATTAACCTTTAATAAAGAATATACAATATATATTTTCGCAAATATTAACCTTTAATAAAGAATATACAATATATATTTTCGCGAAATAAGGTGTATAGCGCAGTAAACGAGGTATAAAAGGATTATAATTTATTGCCACCCTTTAACAGGCCCGAAATATTACTATTTCAAAATTAAAATAAAATTGCTATATAATTTAATAACCATATAATTTCGCACCTTCACATTTTAAATAAAATTATGCTGATGGTACGGCCGTTATGCTAATGCCCTTAGACTTTTTATGCTGATGTTTATTTAGGACTGCCCGAATGATTGGATTCCATTTGCATTTTCGTTTATATAGCGAAAAATGATTTATCTTGTCGGAAATTTCACGAATTTTTTCCCTCATTGTTTACAATTATCCGACGTGGTATATACGTGACAAAATAACAAATTGTTTTCCTAAATTTAATTAAATCGAATACTTTGCACGTTACAAGCCCACACTTCAAATGATACGTATATATATATTCTCCATCCTTCTCAGTTTTATCAAAGTGCATTTTCCGGGACCGCCGAATTTGATTAAAAGTGCTCACTTGCCCGTGACAATATATATACCTCGCTTTGCCTTTTCCCCGCCTTTATTTTATATATTCCCCCACGCGCCATTCCTTTTCCACTCGTTTTTCCATATACCTCTTCCCTTACTTAACTCGATTTCCATTTTCACATTTTCCGTTATTTTGAACCCGCATCACTCTAACAAAAAAAGAAGAAGAAAACCCACCGTTCAATCAATAAACAGTCTTTTTTGTTTCTCCCGCAAATTGCCTTTTATCATTCACAAAATATTAATACAAACCTTTTACTTTGCACTTCAAAACCATATTTGGAGCGCTCGCCTCAAAGCCGCGACAGCGGCTCGCATTTCACGCGCTCGCGCGTCCGCGTTTTCTTTGAAGATGTCGTCCGGTCCTCGCTTTCCCTCTCTCTCTCTCGCCCCGTCTCTTATTTTCCAAACCGCTCCTGGCCTCGCCTTTGTCGCGCGCTCGCCGCCTCGCCGACAAAGCGGATTCGCCTCTCCCGTGTTCTCCATCCCCGCGCGCGCGAGGTGGAGAAGAGACGAGTCTTCCCGGCGCACTCTCGCCAAGATGTTAAAAAGAGTCGTCCTTCTCTAGAGCGCGCGACACGTGCACGCTCTCTCACTCGCCCGTTCGTTTTTACGCTTATCGCGGCTCTTTTTAATTGCGACGCTCGTCGAATCGCTCGTAAGCTCGGCGAGAGAGGGAGAGAGAGAGAGAGAGAGGTTCTCTGGGAGAGGAAGTGAGTTGGGTTGCGCTGAGAAAAGAGGGAGAGTGAGGGGCAGCTTAAGCCGCGGTAATGCGGAAAGAGGATGACGCGCGGGAGAATGGAAAAACTCTGTTTTCGTTAGCGCGCACGAGCGAGCGACGACTGTACTTTTGGCTTGTTTTTCGCTGGAGCGCGTCTCTCTCCCTCTCTCTCTCTCGGCTCGCGCGTTTGTTTTGTAAAATTAAATAGGGTAGTAATTAAATTGTTTGTTTGACGTTTAAGGTCTTTTAAAAACTAATGAAAGCGGGTGACGGGGACCAGGCGAAAAAGGTGACCTTCTCCGGATAATGACGAGTCTCTGATACTTTGCAGAAGGTCACGAATGTATACGTTTATTTAATTAATTGTGCTTTTTCTTAATGAGATAACATTCTTTTCATCGGCGTAGTCACAGTAGTTTAGTCCTATTTCACACCTTCTACACATGCACAATAAAAAGTTTTGAATGTAAAGTGAATTTTGAATCTAGGAGGCTGCCCATGTATCTGAAACAATGGATTACATACGCAATTCTACCTACCTCTAATTCTGTTATATATTCTAGTAATTTAATAGCACGGATGTAATTCAAGTTTAACATAGTTGTGAAAGCTTTTGAGGCTACTGATCACGAAGTTGAAGTTCGAACTGCGAAATTGCACATATCTAGTCCAATAGAGAGAGAGCGAGAGATAGTCTGGCGAATATGAAAGGACCATTTTGAATTTTGGAGATTCTTCGTCAAAATGTAAATCATAGCATGTTTGACTTTTACATGTATTATTCATGATTATAATAATAAATTAAATATTATTATTTTTTTTTACAGCGCATAAGATACTCATGGCTACAAAAAGTTTCACGAAGGAAAAAGTTATTAAAGTTTGAGAAAAACTTGATGAAACGTATTTTTGTCCGTGAAACACGAGTAAACACGCAAGAGAATGACTTCTCTGAATGAACTGTCGAAATTGCGTCATTTCATATGGTACACCCCTATTTTTACTTTATACAAACAGCCAACTGACCTTCATGTTCATTCAAAAACTGTATATCGTTTCGTAAAAATCCTACAAGACTTTTCCACTGCGACGCCATCGGCGCTCTTCGTTTCGTCGCCGTAAATCTCCCCGCAGGCACTCCTATTTTTTTCCTAATTCCTTCGCCAGTATTATGATCTACCAACTCCAGCGACAGCCGATCAATTACGCGCGAATCCGCTTTAGTCCGCGGGCGCACGTCGAACCTCGCATCCGTCCGTCACTCCGTTTCCTCATTAATCAAAGCCGGCTCAGGTGAAAAAAAGGGCGCAACATGCATTACAGACACCATCTCTCCCCCGAGGCATTTAATCTCGCGCGTGTCTTTCCCCTCTAATCCAATCTGTCAACGCGCGCGACTGTGTCTCGGATCACAGTGGGAGAGCCAACCCGCATTTGTGCGCCCGATACGCCGCCGCTATTTGGCCTTATTACGTCTGATCCTGATTTGCCATTGAATTTTCCTCCGCGAGCGACGGCCCGGAGAGAGGGAGATAGAGAGAGGGAGAGAGGGACGGGTCGACAAGGGCCACGAGAGACGTTACACGGCTGATCGGTTTTATTCGTGAGGAGAGATGACGATGCTGTTTACGGTATAGACTGCTACGCTGCTGTTGCTGCTGGTATTTTTGTCCTGCGTTGAAGTTGAATGAGCGCTTTTTATTTTTACATGTTGTTCGTACTATATAGATCTTCTTATAACGAGAATAAATTTATGGAGCAAACCAAATGCTTCTATATTCTATATTCTTTTTTAAACAAAATTTACGTGTTTCGAATAGTTTTGATTTATTTTTTAAAACGAGAACAAGTTTATGACAACAATAAATGCATTTGCATGCCCTCGAGTGTATTCGAATGTATATATTCATTTTTTAACAATATTTATACGTGTTTTTTTTAAACACACAATGTATTTATCATGCTGTGGAAATTTTAGTGAAAATAATTTTTATGAACTATACACTAACTTAATTTGATAATATATATTCTTATTAAATTTACTCTTAAACTGATGTCAACAATGCCTTATGTTCGGGTGAAAATGTAATCTTTTAGAAAGAGCAGAATAGCAGTTAGAACAAATTAAAATTTGATTGTAAAGTCAATTCATTACTCTTGCTGACGTCGCGACATTGATATACGAGTGTCACTGTTGAAAAATCGTACAGGTCGACCATTTTAAAAAAATTAAATTTTTTCAAATTTAAAAAGGTATGCTAACCAACAATTTTAGCGAACAATATTTGAATTATCGTCGGCCCAAAAATAAGCAATGACATTACAATTATTAAATGATCCAGGCAAAAATTGTTTTTCGAGTAGTCGTAAATATAAAAATGTAATTAAATTCACCTACCATGGCTATATACGAATGCTTCAAAGTAAATTTCGCATAAACAATGTGGGATATAGGACTACTCAAACAGAGTAATCTGTTCATTTTTCGATCCATTGGAGCAGACTAAAGTATATTTTCGGCTCGTCCAATTTAGGAAACAATCTGAATGTCAACGAATGTGATAGGTTCGACTATTACAGGAAGGATCGATTTCGTTCTTTTGTTTGACGATGCACGCGTCATTCGGGGGCACTAACATTGAACTAACTGCTTATTTTCACGCTCGTTTGTTGTTAATGTTGGTCGAACTTCAAGCTCGCATTTGCTTTATGATCTCCAAAATAAAATAAAAAATAATCAATACAATACAATATATTATATAGATTTAGTTATAGTAAACCTTAAACATTTGTGCTTCGATTCGTAACGCTTGTAAGAGTTTGAATCAGAGAAAAAAAAAATTATCAAACATATTGTTGTTTTAAGTGTTGCATCAACGAATAAAGAAAGCACACACAGTTTGAATAATATTATAGTATATAGTTTATTGTTAGAAAATTGTAGTTACAGTGTGGTACAGAAGGTACGAGTTACCGCTACGATAGCGCAGCGCAGACTGAGCGTGAGCGGAAAGGGGCGCGCGACAGATTAGTCATTTAGGCAATTAGTTAATCTTAAAAAGACAGGTGGCGCTAGCCCTTAGAGCGCTTCGATGCGTGTGTGTATTTCTATATATTCACAACAAATATAAAAAAGATGCTGTCAATTGACTGGCACTTTGATTTCTTAAACATAATTTATTATTCAATTACAATGAAAGAGAATAAGTTTTCGTAAAAATAAGATGCAATTTTAGTTTTCATATATTGGTAGAATGTTATAAAACTTAGGAAATCGTTTTCTTGATTTTTCATTTGAAGAGATCTTAATCGCATCTCTTTAAAATATTTAGGGTTTTTTTTGTTATAAATAACATTAATAAGGGTTTGTGATGAAACAGCAAATTAATGTTTAAATTATCTTAGGAGCTTAGTAATTTATTGTAATCTGTACATAACTTTTATTCGATTAAAAAAAATGTGAGATACTTTATGGACTACGTTATAACGTAATATTTAAACAGACGCATAATTTCATTATAAAAATGTCCTAAGCGGTAAGACTGGTAATGCATATTGTGTGACCTTTCTTAGTTAAGAATACCTATATTAAATGATTAAATATGCTTTACTTACGCATTGTTTTCATAGAAAAGTCTTATCAGCAAAATAATATAAATCAGATAATTTAAGTCGTATTATTATGTTTTTAACATCAATATGTTAAAACGTATTATTTGACAGATTTCATAGCGTGCTTGTCAAGCTGTCATAAAATAAGTTTGAAGCCATAAAAAGTAAACAACACTAATATACATCATAAAAGTGTACAGGTAGTCAATAAAATCTTTCTGCCCGACTACACACGGACCCATTCCACTTGTGTTATGTGGAAAGCTACTTTGTGAAGAGAAACATACTTTTACAATAAAAGCGATTTTCATTTAATTAAAACAATAACTCATTATTTAGCTGTAGCCTCGTGACGTACATTCCTTATATAAATCACTTTTACACAGAAAAGAAGATTTATCAACTGAAATAAGAAATTTCAAATATTTACTTGGACTAGTTTTATTTTGCGAAGTTTTTATTCCTATTTTATTGAAAATTTCCATTTTATTATTAATAACCACGATGATAAACTTTATGTTATTGTCAATACGATCAATGTTATTGCGAATTTGCATAAAGTAATATTCGTTCAAAACCAATGATCTATTTTCACCTAACTAATTTCACATCAAATCTATAACCCATAAATCCATGTATTATTATTGCAATATTCACTAAAATTCAATATCAAACTCATACCGCAGCCCCTTAAAATTAACTATGCCCGCACTCGCAAGACACATCGCCAGTACGGCGCATTACCAACACGCCTAATAAACGTCGCCAGCTCCAACTATCTCACGCATGCGTGCGCCCAGTTCATAATTCCGCGGCACAAAACGACTCGATTTCTCGCGGGCACACACACGAAAAGCAAGAGCGGGGTGAGGAGGGGACGATTCGCGCACGGTCCAGGATATAACGCAGTTAACGTCTCCCACCCCCATCCACCCACCTTCGAGCGTTCGGGAATTGCGGTTTTCGAGTTCCGCTTTTGTTTACGAGTTCCGCTGCGAGCGAATTGCGCAAAGTTGCGCGCGCGCGGGGGCGGCGTCGATTGGTCCGCGTACAGCTACGCAAATTGCTCGGCCTCCTGCGCGCGCGCATGGAGAGAGAGATAGAGAGAGGGTGGGAGTCGATCGCTTCCGATGGCGAGTTTTCTTAGCGCGGAAGGGTTTAGAGGTAGTTACGGGGGACGGTAGTTGGTGTGCTATGGGTGGGTCACTGAAGAACTTAGCAAAGGACTGTTGATTGATGTGCGAGACTTCATGGTGGGACAGCGGCTTTTCAAAATACGTGATGCATGTATGGTTCTGGCAAGAGTTGTCTGGTTTCTTAGCTCGCAACAGAATGGTCTCCCTTCACCTCTTACGATATGAGAGTTGCCTTTTTGTAAATAGCACCAATAATATAATTTTATAATAACTTAGGTTTGGAATATGCATTATAATTGAAGTAATATAAAATATAAGTCAGTATTGTTCAAATGAAAAAAAAGTTTATTAATAAGTGAAGTTTTTACTTATTTGAATAGTGAATATAATAAAAATAAATTTAGTACAGTTGCTTGTACGGTGGCGTATACTGTCACGGAGGTTTCCGTCGACGTTTAGATAACGTATAGAAGACTAGATACTGTCGACTCAGGAAAAGAATAACTAGCTCGCGATGCACTCGTCATGGTATCGCGGCATTAGCGCGAGATTACAAACCGCGGATCCGTGAGTTCGCGTTTCGCTTATTTTTTCACGCTTTATTATTTAATTTTCACGTTCGTACCAATACATATATAAAACTCTACGCAATTGTATGGAAATGCTCGCTAAGGTGTACGTGGTCTCCGTATGCCCAAATGTTATCAATGTAAAACTATTAACGACTCCCTATAAAATATGAATAAGTGAAAAGTCGCTCACTGCAGGTGCGAATAAGTGAAAATATCTACTCATACTTTATGAATATTCACTTATTGAATCAGTGGCATGGAACATTTTCTTCAAATTGAGTATGATGAAAGCTAATGTACAAGTGTACTACTTACGCATCAGCCTCGTTATTCAATAATTGGTAACAGCGGACGGAGCACGCAAGCTTCTATTGTGAAGCGTTTATTTTTAATGCAAAATCACGAAATTTCTCTTTCCGAAATCTTGCAATTACGTATGCCAATAGCGATCGTTGATAATATTGCTCGGTCACTAAAGGAATTTAATTAACCGATACCATATTACGCTAACGACGGTAAATCGTCGCTATTATATGCACAAACGTTCGCGGGGTTATTATGCGATTTCTGTCGAAATGTGTGAAATTTATGAATGTAATTACAGACAATTATGTTGTTAGAGTAAAGATTTAAAATATAAAGGGCGAATTATAAAGCATGCAAATTTATCTCGTTTAAGCTAATTTTACGAATAAATTCATAAAAGAATTTTATCAAATTTGCTTTAGCAAATGCGCGTAAAATTAGCATTTTATTGCTGATAAAGGTAAAATTGTATTTATGGGAATATTGACATAATATCGAATGAATTAAAATTCATTGATAAGTCATAAATATATTTTTTAAGTAACAATATTCACAGACTCTCAAACTGAATTAGCCTATGAAGTACACTCATATCTTTCATATAAATTTAAGGTAGAAAAAAACTTGTAGCATATCATCCAACAAAATTCACTGTTTTCAAAGAGGTTCTAAGTCCGTAATAAACTTTTCCAGAACCGTGCTTTATAAATATATAATTTAATTTGTTATAATTTTTTAAATATTATTTTTAAGAAATGTTAGTTTTAAAATACGTTTTTCGTTTAAATTCCAATTCGTATTAACGCATCACTAAAAGTCACTACAGACTCGGGCTAATCAAACGATATTTCTAATCACACAAATCGTAATTCCGACGCAGATAATGGCTACGACGCTTTTTATAATGCACGATTAATTAGATAGTTTATTTGATGAGTTTAATAGCAAGCCGGTATTCAACTGACCGCAGAAGCACCGAGTTAATTACATCCGAGAGTTCCCAACAAATGAACGTCAAAACGTTCTGGAAAATACGCTCCCATAGTCTCACTTGGCCAACTCTCTATTTCACTTGTCTAAAAAACTACGCTATTCGCACATTAAACTTCTGCAGTTATTTAATTAAGTTGAAGTAGATTTTTATTACCTAATTCATTATAACAAATGCTTCATTATATTTTCCCAGAAATTATCATTTTTCATACAATCTTTACGATAAATTAAAAAACCGCTGCCAATTGATTGGTATATGGTTTCCACAAACTTAATTTACGGTTCCCTTTAATTTATTATACCAATTTATGTAACAATTCTAATTACATTCATTTATGAAGATTAAAAAGTATTAAGTTTTAAATTATGTATAAAATATGAATAAAATAACAGATATGATGTAATTTTTAATTAAGCTATAAAAAATGAATAAAATAATTGATTATTATTTCTACTTGAAATCATGATTTCTTGATGAAATTTTACATGTTTATAAATAAAGCCGTTCTCGAGAAATTATGATTTGAAAAGAGCGCCAAAAAAATTTTAACCTGAAATATCTGTGAAATTCATAACCCAATTCTTTTACCCAAAGAACTTATACAATATAAATATATAAACTCTACATCTTTACCGAATTTCAAAGCCATTTACCTAATTTTACTCTAGTTATCGCGCGACAAAGAAAATCACTTTTAAAAATACCAAAATTTTAAATAGGGGATATCGCAAATAATAATCGTATGATCTTGAGGAAAATTCACACATATATTGTTCACACTTCACCGCCCACATCCACATACATGTTCGTGCGCGCTTCTGGGTGTGCGTGTGTATGTACGTATACCACTTTATCTCCGGAACTATAACTCTAATTTTAATCTACGTACGGTTTGTGAACGATGCATTTTTGATTTATGCTGCATACACACACTACACACACACATCCATGTAGACATTTTCTAAAATCATGTGATTCAAACTTCTAGCACCTCTAATCATGTTTCTAGAGCGATTTAACGAAACTTAGAATTTTACTATTATAAAACTTCCTCTAGGAAGAAGCAAAACTTAAATTTCTTAATTACATTTACTCGATACTTGTGATGTATTTGAAATTATCTTTTATTTTACATTGTTTTTATATGACTTTTTTATTTACTTGCGTGCAAAACAGCCTTGATAATTCCTTGCATAAAAGAATGTTATAAAAGAATAAGATATATTTACCGAAAAATTTCAAGCTTTATCTCAGTATATTAACCTCTTTTTAGTTCGCGTAAAAAGATGACGTAAAAAAGGAAGTGTGCAGGTTCGATTTTTCCATCAGTTGAGAGCGAATCTTACACGAAAATATTATAGCTCAGAATATGTTCCGGCTTTAGAGCCATTAAATTTATTTATGTAAACAATCTGCTATCTTTCGTGATTTCCTTTTTAGGAGATTAATGATGGGAATATTAGTTATCAGCTCAATGTATTTAAATGATATTTTTAATAATAAATATCAAACTCTCTTAATAAAATTCTCAATAATTTTTAATAATCAATACAAAATTTTACATTATTTAAGTATTCTGATGATTCATGCATAAGTTTTATTTTAAATATTTGCCTTTTTCAAAATAGTCAGTCAAACTTCCTTTATTGTGAAGTATTACCGCACAGCTCAAGTTCAACAGATACAAGTATGTTAACACGAGTACATGTATATCACCACATATATATCAGATTTCACATGAGACTGCAAATTTTGGAGCTAAAGGTGCCAGGTTCGTTACTTTATAAGTAACAAATATTGGGAATGTTGGAAACTTATTACTTTTTGTAGGCCACATTTTTTATACGTAGCTTCTGGTGACTAAATTTTTTATTACTTTTTACTAAATACTAATGTTTTATAGCAAAACCGAAAACACTCAAATGTCTGAACAATAATCGAACAATTCACAAAACTAAGCAATTTATCTAATTCTATAGAATTATCAACACAAATGAACTTCTCAACATGAATGACCATCTGTCTCATGCGACTCTGCGAACTCGTCGAGAATCGCCGAGTGCTTCTCGTCACACATAATACATCTTTCCCCCATCCCCGAATCCACGCATATCTATATAATTGACCTTGATTCGCTCGCTTGTGCGCGCTCGCCGGCTCAGAGGTCACTTTTGCGCATTTCCATTAGCCCGCTGGCTCGTATAATTCACTCTTCCGAACGTACACTTTTGAAGCGAGCCAGTCACCGCGCCGGGGAAAAAGTAAAAAGCGAGGAAAACTATCGGGGACGCGTTCCTCGCCCTCGATGCCAAATTACCGGCGCAAAGCGTATTCCTCCGGTACGACGTTTTGGCACGAATCAAACGCGAATGGCTATTGTCTCGCGCGGCGTGTGCATATGCAGTCGATATTATTTCTTTTCCCCTTTTAGTGTTTGCTATTATCCGGAAAGGGTCTTTTGACAACGCAGAGACGTTCATCAAGGCGATGGATGTTGCGATTGTCACGATGGCTTTATTGTTGTTCTAGAAATGGACATGAGTATAGAGTATTTTATTCTCTTCGATATACAGTTCTATTGGTGCGGCATTGCAATATGCAGATGCTCGAGATAATAAAGAATGGCAATAAAAATATTAGCTGCAACTTGCTATATTCTTCCTTTTCAGTGAACATTCAATTTTTCTTTGTATACGCCAATTTAAAGAATAATCGCGACCAAATCATTTTCACAAAATCCTCTCTTAAAAATATGATGACCGAAAAGTGAACCCAAAATAAAACCGTCGCTGTTGGTTAAGTCCGTTTAAAAGTAGTCTTCGATTGGTTGTAGCAGAAGTAAACTTTTTATTTAAGGTGTCATCTGATTGGTTGAGAAACGATCCTATATATGAAATGATCTGTGTTTCATATTTTGAGTCTTATACACATTTTAAAAAGTGATGTAATTGTTAAAAATAAAATGTTTGTAATTGACTTATTCATATATTCTCGAATGCCAGCGATCAGTTTATGTTCTACGACTCAAAAAGACGTACCTATGATAACATGTCTAACCTAAAAATGTGCGTATTGAAATTATAGCAGTAATTGCAAAAGTTGCATAATTCAAATATAAGAATTAATATAAGCATCAATTAAAATATAAGAAGTTGAAACTTATGATTTAGCAAATTTAAAATTAGAATTATGTATAGCAAATAAAAATGAGCGCGCGTGATCTTGCTATATATAATAAAAACAATCCAAGCGTATATATTTTATCCGCGAAGCGTACAGATTGAACCTAACTTTTCTCATACATCCGTAACCGAACGTCGAAATTCTTTCTGCCTCCCCCTGCTCACGGGCGGATATATCAAAATTCTCAGAAATCAGAAGCCACCCTCGCAGCGTCCAGCTCGACTCTCGCGCTACGCTCGCGCGAAATATTGCGAGCGCGCGAATCGGCCGGTCGGAATGGTAATTCGAAAAGTTTCCTCGGAAGACGAAGATTTCGCCGTCCTCGCGCGAGAGCACAACAGAGCGTAAAGTAGGGGGGAAAAAGACGTACGTGCGCGTCGCGTCCGCCACTTCGGCGCAATAAACGAGAACTGCGGAAATTGGATTCGTCCAAGTTTTTCAGCGCCCGGTAGCGGCCAATTTTTCCCCGACCCCGCTTTCTCTCTCTCTCTACCTCTGCCCCCCGCGCGGTCAAGTGAGGAGATGCATCCGCGAGGAGGGAGGGAAAACACAATATCATTCGAAATCGATTAAAAGTTTGTGCGCGCGGGTTAAAAAAAAAGATTTCATGTCCCTTTATTTTTGTCGCGGTGGCGGCACGCGTCGCGCTCGCGTTTTACGATTGCCCGCGGAATGGAATGACGGGTATAGCATGTGTGTGTGTGTATCTATGTATGCGATTTCCATTTGAATCGCTATTTGCGGAAGCGACGCTTTCGAAGTTGTTCAATGCGCTGGGGAGATGTTTTTGTTTCTAAGATATAGGGATGCGGAGCTTTTTTTTTAGAATAACGGTAAGTTTATTTCTGGCCGCACAAATCTTTGGTTATTGTAGCACGTGTATAACTTGGTGCAGTTTATGTTGTGTATTAGCGTTAGTCGATAATGTTATTATACGGATGCCTCGTATTTTTCGTTATTATAATCCAATTTGTAGGACTTGTAAATAATTTTAGTTTAGTAGTGTGGTAATATTTGGAATGGTTTGGAGAACATCTGGTTACTCAGATAATTGATCAAAAACCAAACTAAGACTCAAGAAGATGAGTGACAAATTTAAAAATATTAGTAAATACATAAATGAATACT